>NW_020871576.1:141320-148820 GCF_003789085.1 Penaeus vannamei | reverse complement strand
GATCCTTATATGGACTAATGTGTCACGCTTTCATCCTTTTTTTTTACACACATTTAATAGTTATGTCTTATCGTCCATTGTCATGTATATAAGAGAGAGAGGGAGGGAGAGAGAGAGAGGGAGAGGGAGAGGGAGAGGAGAGGGAGAGAGAGAGAGAGAGAGAGAGAGAGAGAGAGAGAGAGAGAGAGAGAGAGAGAGAGAGAGAGAGAGAGAGAGAGAGAGACAAAGAGAGAGAGAATGGCAAACGAAGAGGGGAATATATTAAAGGAAAAATAGAGATTCTTTTTATCATATTTTATACCCGCGGTCGCTGAGTTTGCCAACATATGTAATGGTGATAAAATCATGTGTCGCTCTATGTTGAAAATAATTTTTCTTGTATTTTCTCAAGTTATTTCCCTCAAAAGCTCAACTTTATCATTAAAACTCCCAATATCAGACAAAGACACGAAGAAAAATCATTTTTATCCAAACTTTTCGAGTCCAAAACCAGGTAAGGTAAGATTCAAGACTTACCTGCGAGATTCAAGAATATATTCAAGAATACTATGAAAGGAACCCGAGATTAAGCCTTCCTTATGCCAGTGGGAATGAGATGTCATAATTTCTTACATTTTATGCCAGTCATTTACGGATCAACATGATCTGGACACCAAGAAGGCCTACTGGGAGCTCCTGAATACGGGTTCTGTTGCGCTTCTCTTGTGTACGGAGCCATAAAATTAATATTATTCCTTTATCCTTCTTGTATTTGTGTTTGTGATGTATGATATATGTGTAGATGTATATGTATATGTGTGTTTGTTTATGTGTTGTGTGTGTGTGTGTGTTGTGTGTGTTTGTTGTGTGTGTGTGTGTTGTGTGTATGTGTGTGTGTGTGTGTGTGTGTGTGTGTGTGTGTGTGTGTGTGTGTGTTGTGTGTGTGTTTGTGCGTTGTGTGTGTGTTTTGTGTTGTGTGTGTATGTGTATGTAGTGTTGTGTGTGTGTGTGTGTGTGTGTATGTACGTATGTATGTATGTACGTATGTATGTATGTATATATGTGTGTGTACTCTTCATACAAAATATAAACTGTACACATGTCGTTCCACCAATACCACATCGTTCACTTAACGAAATATTGTGGTCGTTTTAACCGACATGTGATTCGCCCCGTTCCATATGACTTCAGTTGCAAAATCCCGCCTACAGATGGCGTTCGCGAAGCCTTGCCGGACGGAGATTGCAACGAAGGAGAGGTGGGGGGGGGAGACAGGGGAAGGGGGGGAGGGGAGGGAAGGGAAAGGGGGAAGGGGCAGGTGGGGGGAAGGAGAAGGAGGGAGGGTAGGAGGGGTAGGGGAATGAGGAGGGGGAGGGACAGGTGGGGGAAGGAGGGGGAGGAGGAGGAGGAAGGGAGGGAGGGTAGGAGAGTAGAAGGGGTGGGGAGGAGGAGGAGGAGGAGGGACAGGTGGGGGGAAGGAGAGGAAGGATGGGGGGGAACGGGGTAAGGAAGGGGTAGGGATGGGAGAGGGTAGAGGAGAGGGGGGTGGGGGAGGAGGAGAGGAGAAGGGTGGGGGAGGAGGAGGGGGAGAGGGAGGAGGTGGAAGGATGGAAGAAGTGATCTGAGATGCGGAGGCCATCAGCTCTCCGTCTTCATGTTTAAGCAATATCAGTAGGTGCCTGTTCAGCACCCTGCCCCCCCCCCCTCTCTCCTCTCTCCCTCGCTCGCTCGCTCTCTCCCCCTCTCTCTCTCTCTTTCCACACGCGCGCACACACACACACACACACACACACACACACACACACACACACACACACACACACACACACACACACCACATATATATATATATATATATATATATATATATATATATATATATATATATATATATATATATATATATATATATATATATATATATATATATTATATACGTACTTATATAAATTTTATATCTTTATATCTGTCTATCTATCTATGTATCTATATTTATATCTATATATCTATCTCTATAAATATACCTACCAATCTATCCCTCCAACAATACGTACATGTAGATGTAAATATATTTATATATCTTTGTATGCATATATATATATATATATATATATATATATATATATATATATATATATATATATATATATATATATATATATATATATATATATATATATATATACATCGCCGTTGACAGGAACCCCGGCGGCCACGCGAGTCGGAGCCATAAATCCCCTGCCCTTATATGGTCATTGCAGTCCTGGGCCGATGATGACACCCCCCCTCCCCCTCCCTCCCCCCTCCCTCCCTCCCTCCCTCCTCTCTCCTCCCCCTCCCCCTCTCCTCCTCCCCCCTCCCCCCGTTCCCCCTCCCTCACCTCCCTCTCCCCCCCTCTCCTCCCTCCCTCTCCTCCCTCATCTCCCTCACCCCCCCCCCGGTCGTAGATGGACAGACTGATGTATTGTGTAACTGCTCCGGTTGTCGCTCATGAATCTGGATCGACGGCCGGTTCCCTTTCTGCATCCCAAGGTGGTCGAGGAGGAACGAATAGAGAGGAGGAAAGGAAGGGGTGTGGGGGATGGGAAAGGGGAGGTGGGGGTATGGAGGAAATTTTTTTTTTTTTTTTTTTTTTTTTTTTTTTTTTTTTGTAATGTTGATGTAGGTGGATGTTTGTGTGTATGTTTTGGGTGTTGTGTGTTAGGTGTGTATGTTATATACATCACCGTATCTCTGTTTTTCTTTTCTGTCTGTCTGTCTGTCTCTGTCTGTCTCTCTCTCTCTCTCTCTCTCTCTCTCTCTCTCTCTCTCTCTCTCTCTCTCTCTCTCTCTCTCTCTCTCTCTCTCTCACTCACTTCCTGACCAAGTACAACCCGGAAAATGTTTCAACCACCCATGAAACAGTAATAAAAATTCTCTCACATACTTCCTTTTTCGAGAATCTGTGACTCAGGTTTTCAATTTTGTCAACTAGCAAGAAAAAAATAATATTGCCGACTTCAAATAAGCGAAATACGATTATTATGAGCGGGAGAATATATCTATGTATATAGGTATGTACGGGTGTGTGTGTATATGTATATGTATACTTTATGTGCATATCTATATCAACATATACATACACACACATATATGAATAAACGACGATTAAGACGAACGGAAAAATATATGCATGGACGAGTATGTGCGTATATGTATATGTATACTTTATGTGCATATCTATACCAACATATACATACACACACATATATGAATGAATGAATGACCCAACAGCCCATAGCCATTCACCAGCACCTCAGTCATTCATCGGCCAATCAGCTGTTATGAGATCGTCATCGGCCAATCAGCTGTTGTGAGATCGTCATCGGCCAGCTCGTCATCGGCCAATCAGCTGTTGTGAGATGTCATCGGCCAATCAGTCGTCATTCAGCTCCGTCATCGGCCAATCAGCTGTTTGAGATCGTCATCGGCCAATCAGCTGTTGTGAGATCGTCATCGGCCAATCAGCTGTTGAGATCGTCAAATCAGCTGTTGTGAGATCGTCATCGGCCAATCAGCTGTTGTGAGATCGTCATCGGCCAGTCAGCTGTTGTGAGATCGTCTTCATCGATGACAAATAACCCTGTGAGACCCCCGGGGCAGAAGGAGGGAGATGGAAGGGGAGAGAAGAAGAATGAGAAGAGGGAGAAAGAGAAGGAGAGAAGAAGAATGAGAAGAGGAGAAGGGAGAGAAGGAGTTTCCAGAAAGAAGAATGAGAAGAGGGAGAAGGGAGAGAAGGAGGGTTTCCAGAAGAAGAATGAGAAGAGGGAGAAGAGAGAGAAGGAGGGTTTCCAGAAGAAGAATGAGAAGAGGGAGAAGGGAGAGAAGGAGGGTTTCGAAAGGGTGAAGGAGGAGGAAAATAAAAAGAGAGGATATGAAGGGAGAGGAGGAAGAAGACGAGAGAGATTGAGGGTGACGAAAGTGAATAGGAGAAGAAAAAGAAGAGAGAGAAGGAGGGTGAGGAAGAAGAAGAAAGAGAAAGAGGGTGACGAAATCGAGAAGGAAAAAAAAAAAAGAAAAAGAGAAGGAGGCTGACAAAAAGAAAAAAAAAACAGAAGAAAAAGACGAAAAAAGAGAAAGGTGACGAAAGAGGCAAAACACAAAGAACAAAAAGAAAAAAGAAAAAGAGAGATAATAAGATTAAAGAAGGCCTGAGTTATTTATTGTCTTCCATTCCTTCGTCTACCTTTTCGGTGAGGTGTCCCGGCGTGCGAAAGTGGGTGGAATTATTACGAAAAGATTTAGAAATCGGGGGTGAAGGGGAGAGAAGGGGGGAAGGGTGAGGATTTGGGGAGGGAAGAGGGATGGGGAAGGAGGGGAGGTGGTGGGGGAAGGGGGGTGAAGGGGGAGGTGAGGAAGGATGGGGGGAAGGGGGTGAAGGAGGGAGGTGGGGGAAGGGAAGGGGGGAGGGAGGGAGGAGGGAGAAGGGAGGAGGGGGAGAAGGGAGGGGAGGGGAGGGAAAGGAGGGAAGGAGGAGGGAGGGATGGGGGAATGGAGGTTGGGCAAGGTGGGAGAAAGGGTGGAAGGTGGGGGGAAGGAGGGAGGGGACGGGGGATTTGGAGGAAAGGGTGGAAAGGTGGGGAAAGGAGGAGGGGGGATTGAGGAATGAAGGGGTAGGGTAGGGGAAGGGAGGGGGATGGGAAAGGGGAAGGTGGGTTTAGGGAGGAAGTAGGGACGAGAGAAGGGAAGGGGAGCTAGTGCAAATGTCAGGGGAGGAGTAAGGGAGGGGAAGAGAGGAGGGAAGGGGGAAGATAAGGGAGTGTTTCTAGGGGAAGAGGGAGGGTGAGGCGGGGAGTGGGGGGGGGCGATCCTTGATGATTTATAACATGGCTTGATTTACATTTTTCTGGGCTGGGGCTTTTTCTGTTCTTTGTTTTATTATTGTTTTTTTTCGTATATTTTGCAGATTATTCGGCTCGGATATACATATACACACATACATATATATGTATATTNTACACTCATTGGACGGAAAGTCGAGCTGGTGTGTGTGTGGTATTTTTATAAACATTGGATATAAGTATAAAGTGTCTGATGATTAAAACTAAAAAAAAAAAGAAAGAAAAAAGATGCTAAGAAAATCAGATTAGAATTTCTTTTTCGAATCAGATTAGAAAAAAAGAAAAAAAATGCTAAGAAAATCGGATTAGAATCTATTTTTCAAAATCAGATTAGAATCTATTTTTCGAATTCAGATTAGAATCTATTTTTCGAATCAGATTAGAATCTATTTTTTCGAATGAGATTAATATCTATTTTTGGAATCAGATTAGAATTTATTGTTGGAATCAGATTAGAATTTATTTTTCGAATCAGTTGATGTGAATAAAAAAGAGTAAAAAATCAGATTAGAATCTTTAAAATCCTTCTGATTAGAATAAATCCAAAGTGCCAGATGATTAGAATAAACAAAAGGAATTTTAGAAATCAGAATAAAATGAAAATCAGTAAGATTGATAGACTTAAAAGGAGTACCAAGTGTCAGCTGATTGGAATAAAACGGATGTAGCGAATCGGATCGAGACTGAGCTGAGTTGCCAGTTACTCTTTCTGATACTAGAAAGAATCATTAGACGAATACTAAGCCAATTATCCTTTATGCAACTCCGGCCTCGTGAATAAATCCGTTTCATTACTTCATCTGAAAGCCACGAAACCTAATTACTGCAAATGTCTCGTTTCATAGTCGGAATAACACTCCCGCCGCTCGACCAAGATTCCCATCAACTTTAAAAGCAAACTGTGTCATAAGCTTGTTTTCACTTCACTCGCCAGGGATTTGCTCTCGCCTCGTGGACAGACACCGTCAATACACAACACAGAGGCGTCACTGAGGTAATTTGCTATCACATGTTTTCGTTATTAAAGAAAAAAAAGAAGGAAAACGTTTCCTATCATCTATGTAGAGATTTTATATGGACATGTTTTCGTTATTAAAGAAAAAAAAGAAGGAAAACAAATTCCTATCATCTATGTAGAGATATAATATGGACTGGATTTTTTTTAGTTTTATATGGACTGGATATTTTTTTTTTTTTGGGGGGGGGGGTGTATTAATTCCCTGTACTGTTTATCTTTTCTCGTAATTTGCGTCCGTGACATGTTATTATGACCCTTATATACGTTTAGGATTTGCTGCCGAGCGTTAGACGTCAAGCACACGGTCCCTGATGCTATTGTAATCCCTTCTTCTGCTCTTTCCCCTTACACATGCCTACTTCTTTCTCTCTCTCCTTCTCCTCCACTTTTCCCTTCTTCCTCCCGCTCCCTCATTATCCTTCCTTCCTTTCTTCTTCGTCCCCTTCTTCCTCCCTCCGCTGTGTTCCCCATTTATCCTTCTTCCTTTCTTCCTTCGTCCCCCCTTTCTTCTTCCTCCCTCCGCTGTGATTTTATCCTTCCTTCCTTTCTTCCTTCGTCCCCCCTTTTTTCTCCCTCCCTCGTTGAGAGAGAGAGAGAGAGAGAGAATTAGAGAGAGAGAGAGAGAGAGAGAGAGAGAGAGAGAGAGAGAGAGAGAGAGAGAGAGAGAGAGAGAGGAGAGAGAGAGAGAGAGAGAGAGAGAGAGAGAGAAGAGAGAAGAGAGAGAGAGAGAGAGAGAGAGAGAGAGAGAGAGAGAGAGAGAGAGAGAGAGATGAGAGAGAGAGAGAGAGAGAGAGAGAGAGAGAGAGAAGAGAGAGAAGAGAGAGAGAGAGAGAGAGAGAGAGAGAGAGAGAGAGAGAGAGAGAGAGAGAGAGAGAGAGAGAGAGAGAGAGAGAGAGAAGAGAGAGAGAGAGAGAGAGAGGAGAGAGAGAGAAAGAGGGAGAAGAGAGAGAGAGAGAGAGAGAGAGAGAGGGACCCTGACAGTGAGAGATGAGTCCATTACCGAGTCGGTAAAATGGTTTAGTTCAAGGCCGGACTTTCTCTCCGACGTAGTTGCCGATAACTGAGGAGCACCTACTTTTTTTTATCTAGAACAATCCATCAAAAATCATCCAGTCGGTAATCTAATCATAGTTTAAAAACCCTCGATATTGAATTATTAGGTCTATAATTACTGTGCCATCGAGC
Source organism: Penaeus vannamei (assembly GCF_003789085.1). NCBI lineage: Eukaryota > Metazoa > Arthropoda > Malacostraca > Decapoda > Penaeidae > Penaeus > Penaeus vannamei. Next base: position 141,758 of record NW_020871576.1, on the reverse strand, counting down.
CATGGAGCTAGACGTAATTGCACGCAGACGCTCATTCTATACATATCTTTGTACATACTCATCTACGGTAATTTTTAGCTCTATCATTCACATCGAAATTCATCAACGGCGTCAGATTTTGCTCCAAGAAACACAGTCTCGGAAATCTCTCGGAAAATCCTTGCAAGATTTTTTTAGCGATGGAATAGGAATTTCATGGAGACTAACGACGGGCTTCTCCCAGAGCCGTGGTTCTGTACCGGGGGGGGGGGGGGGGGGCGAGGTCGGTTCCTTAGGGGGGGGAGGGGGAGGGGGAGGAGGGGGGGAGGGGAGGTGCCTATGAAAAATTAGAGCTAAATGTAGTCTTCATACGCATTTTTTTTTTTTTTAAAGGAAAAAATAACTTTCAAGAAAATGCTGGTACTATCTACTAGACTATATGTATCAGCAAGCTTTGTC
>NW_020871576.1:131320-133820 GCF_003789085.1 Penaeus vannamei | reverse complement strand
GTCCCGCTCTTCCCTCCTGTCACGGCTGTCAACTCCCTCCCCTGAACGCGTCCGGACTCCTGTCACTCGGGGGCTACTGTGTCGTCGCGTTCGAAATGTGGCTTTTTTGTGTTTGAGCTTTCTTTTCACGCATAGCACATATGCACGTGCACGCAAACACATACGCACGCACGCACACAAGCACCGCACACATACATACATACACACAGACACGCCACGCACAGACACGCAAACACACGCACGCACACACAGACACACACACATAGACACACACACGCACGCACACGCATGCCCACACACACAGATACACACACATAGACACACACGCACACACACACACACACACACACTCATACACACACGTACGCACACGCATGCCCACACATACATACACACACACAAACACACAGACACACACACACACAGACACACACACACACACACACCACACACACACACACAGACAGACACACTCACACACACACACTCATTATTCATGTTGACAAATGTAGAAAATGTATGAATGAGATGAATGAAACATATCAACTCTCATTCATATATTTTCTACATATATATGTATGAATTTGCGTCCGTATGTGTGTGGGTGAGCACATTTTATTCATTGCAAACCTTTCCAATTGTATTTTCTTTCTTTTTTTAAGCTACTTGCCGCCGCAAAACATTCAATTATTTTTTTTTTTTTATTTTTAAGCTACTTGTCGACGCAAACAATTCCAATTAGTTTTTTTTTTTTTTTTTTTTTTTTTTTAAGCTACTTGCCGCCGCAAACCATTCCAATTCTTTTTTTTATTTCTTTTTTCTTTTTTTTAAGCTACTTGTCGACGCAAAATCACCTTCGCAACACACAGACACTTGCGCAATTACATAGAATTTTCTCTTTTATTTTGTACATACAACCTATACCCGCATACAGACGCCTCCTTTTGAACGGAAACAAAAGGACATTTTCTGGCTTTTATTCGGGTTCACGCGATTCACATGCTGTACAATATACAAACTCATTCAGTACTTTTACTTTGGGCATAACGAGCGCGTCCCCGTGACTGCAAATATGGGTCTACCCTTATTTTTGCCCTTACTCTATCTCCCTCTTTCTGTTCTCTTTTGATCGTCTCGTTCTCTCTGTCCTCTTTCTCGTTTTTTTTTCCTTTTCGTTTTTTCTTGTCCTCAAATTCCCCCTTTTTTTGGTCAAATTGCTTTGTTTTTTCTTCCTCTTTTCTTCTCGTTCTCTTCTTCCCCCTCGTCCCACTCTTGTTTCCCCATCTCGTCCCTCTTCTTCCTCTTCACCTCCTCCATCATCCCCTCCTCTTCCTCCCCCATACTCTCCCCTCTCACCCCTATTTTCCTCCTCTTCGCTCCCTCCCTCCCCCCCTCCACTTCACCCCTCCCGCCCGCCAGCCCGAAACCCAGTGACCAAAGCTGGCGGGGCGGAGGAGGGGGGTCCAGAGCCGCCGTCCGAGAGGTGGAATTTCTACCCATAAACTTTCTCTACTCTCTCTCTCTCTCTCTCTCTCTCTCTCCCGGTTCCTTTTGTCGAAGGCGCTGGTGTTTCTGATAAGGATTTCTGGGTTTTGTTTCTCTCTCTCTCTCGGTCTGTCTGTCTGTGTGTTTGGTTGTCTGTCGTGTTGACTTTTTTCGTTCTTTTTCGCTGTCTCTCTCTGTCTGTTTATGTCTCTCTCTCTGTCTGTCTCTCTCTCTCTCTCTCTCTCTCTCTCTTCTCTCTCTCTCTCTCTCTCTCTCTCTCTCTCTCTCTCTCTCTCTCTCTCTCTCTCTCTCTCTCTCTCTCTCTCTCTCTCTTCTCTCTCTCTCTCTCTCTCTCTCTCTTCTCTCTCCTCTTTCTCTCTCTCTCTCTCCCTCCCTATTTCTTTCTCTTTCTATGATGTGTTTACAATAGAAAAATGAATTGACCACAATGAGTAAGAACTGATATATAATATATATGATATGCACACGTGGACATACAGAGAAATGAAAAATGTATCCTGTAAATGATACATGTGCATATATTTATCACTTTATTTCGTTTCCTTATTCATCTTAAAGAATAAGAAATTTCCTTTGAATTCCGTGAAAAAGTAATCATATAAATGTAATAACAAATCTGCCCGATGATATCTGAAAGATAAAACGAAATACAAGTGCAAAAGAACAAGAAACAAAGAAACAAATAAACAATAAAAAAAAGAAGAAGCAAGATCTGTCACGCTTCGATTCCAAACATTGGATTCAAACCCAAATGTTTTTCTTTATGAAGGTATCTTTTCAAATCCGAAAGCAGTCTTTTGTTTTTCAGTCTAAACGTATATATATATTTTTTGTGTCTCCCTTCTTACAAAACCGGGGATTCGGTTCAGATTGAATGATATTCTGAAGTTTTGTTGCGGAGATCTCGCCTCTCTTTGCCAAACTTCGGTGTTTTATAAACTTCTTTGATGCTTTTGTACGTGCGATTCTCTTCCCTTTAAGCAAAGATAATTCT
>NW_020871576.1:96320-98820 GCF_003789085.1 Penaeus vannamei | reverse complement strand
ACACGCACATTAAATCACCTAACGACTCGTGTGCATGAAAGCGAGCGAAATCACGCTTGCAGTCGACGGCGCCTCATCTGCCATGCTTTCACCGCTCGCTCCGACTTTTACTCTCGCTCATGACAGCTTTAAAAGACTTCTCGTGTTTATCGGCGTTTGCACTTTCATATTTTTCGCTTTTGAGGTAAAAATCGATTCACTTAATCGGTTTTGGGAATGGTGACGATTAAATGGTAATGATAAAGATGATGTTATTAGTAATGATAATATTGATGATAGCAATAATGAAAGGAAGGAAATTAATTGTAATGATGATAGCAATAATGATAGGAAGGAAATTAATTGTAATGATGATAGCAATAATGATAGGAAGGAAATTAATTGTAATGATGATAGCAATAATAATAGGAATGGAATTAATTGTAATAATCAAGAGAATATTCATTATACGAGCATGCACATAAAGATAAATAAATGCCTATCTATCAATCCTGACATGCATATTTCTGTGTATATGCAGGTGTGTTTATATGAATATTCATTGTGTCGGACCTCACACAATTTTAACAAACTGGTCGTAAATGAAATTATTGACATAGTAACTTTTATATATGTGGCTGTATAGAGTTTGCATAATTACTAATAACGTATTCAGTGTACATTGCAAGGTTTATGATACGGGTTTCAAGTGACAGGTCATTTAATAGTGGATGTTCACTGAGCGAGAGACGTCCTTGGAAAATATATATGAAATATTTTTATTCATTAGCACACGTGGGCTGAAAGAATATGAATGAGGTTACACTGTAAAATGTTCATAATACTATCATATATACAGGGTTATTTTACAACATGAATGCAGGCTTTCTTGATGGCTTGTAGGTATTCACATTAATTCACTTTGGCAGTGAATGTATAAGATCTTGTTAAAAAAAAAAAAATCATTTCTATATTTTGACTTCGCAGTGACGCCGATCTTGAGTCGCAGCTAGGGTCATTTTTGCTCGCTCCCGATTTCTTTCTCGCAGATACTTGAATTCCAACGTAACTAACACACACACACACACATACACACACCACAACCAAAAAAAAAAAAAAAAGTGTGAATGAGAATTAATATCCTTCACAATACGAGAGATGTATTTGACCGGTTTCGATTATATCTTCGTCAGAAATGCATGTACTCCTGACGAAGATATAATCGAAACCGGTCAAATACACCTCTTGTTTTGTGAAGAAGATATTCATTCTCATTCATACTTTTTTCTACATTAGTCAACACGAATACGGTACAACCAAATAAATAAAAGTCCGACCATATTGAAAAACTAACAAAAGTAACAATCACTTGATTATTATCACCTCAGAACATCGTCATTAAAAGTGAAAAACTATCGCTGTTGCTCGCACCGTAAACGTCCTTTGCTCGCAGTCGCAGCCCGTACGTTGCCGTTGCTCGCTACGACACGACCTCGAAAAGCGACGTATTTTCCAACCGGGAATAATTGGAAAGGAAAGAATATTGACTTGTGTTCAGTTCTTACTCCTCTTGTCAATTTCTGTTACCAAAGCCAGTCGTGATTAATGAGTAAAGTGTCTGTGAATTTAATTGTTTTGCTTATTCACGCTGTTCTGAATTATGGTTTGCTGCAGTGTTTATTGTTTAAGTGAATTTATATAGATAAGATAATTACAACTAATTATGAAAATAGTGAAACTTTGGTTGGTAATCAAGGCCCAGACTAAGGGTGTATTTGAGAATTGATATCAAAATTATTTAAAAATCTATTCTGCCTTCATAATTTGATACTGTAAGACCGCATGTACATTGATATTAGGATGATGGAATTTAAAACCTGATAGTCTTGTGAGAAATCCACAGTAATCATTTTGCAATTGATTCACTGATTTTAACCTCTGTAAAAACAAAGTAATTGTATGCTATTAAATATCAATGTCACTCAAGCCTGTGTTTGGAAATGCTCAAATACATAAACTTAAGACATTACAAAGTGAATCGAACTGCAAGCCGCAACGTCAACATAGATTCAACCTGTGTATCTATCCCAGAAGGCCATACTGAACCTTAGTGTACTGTATGCGGGCCGGATAACCACGAGCCGGTGCGACGAAAAGGCCATATAATGTAAAAACGCAGGAATCTTATTCATTACAAAAATCACGTTAGTAATGATGATGATGATGATGATGATAATGATAATAATAATAATAATGATGATAATAATAATAATGAATAATAATAAATAATTAATGATGATAATAATGATAATAATATAGTAATAGTAATAATGATATATAATAATAATGATAATAAAAGTAGTAATAGTAATAATAATGATAAAATTATGATATAATAATAATATAATAATAATAATAATATAATATAATAATAATAATATGATAATAATATAATAATAATGATAACAATAATAATAATAATAATAAAATAATAATAATATAATAATAACAATAATAATAA
>NW_020871576.1:83820-86320 GCF_003789085.1 Penaeus vannamei | reverse complement strand
CCGAAAGGCATAATAAACCAAATTTTAGGTAGAGACCGAAAGGCATAATAAACCAAATTTTAGGTAGAGACCGAAAGGCATAATAAACCAAATTTTAGGTAGAGACCGAAAGGCATAATAAACCAAATTTTAGGTAGAGACCGAAAGGCATAATAAACCAAATTTTAGGTAGAGACCGAAAGGCATAATAAACCAAATTTTAGGTAGAGACCGAAAGGCATAATAAACCAAAATTTAAGTAGAGACCAAAAGACACAATAAACCAAATTTTAAGTATAGTAGAGACCAAAAGACCTAAATAAAATCGGTCAACCATTTTTCCTTCGCGTATCCCAAGTTAGGAAAAAAAGTACCCGAGGACTCCTGATCAATCACAGAAGCCTTACATCGCGGCCGATCTTCAATATCCTCTCCATCATTCGCTTCTTCTCATCCTTCGTCCCTTCCCATTTTTCGTTCCTTCTCATCCTTCGCTTCTTCTCATCATTCGGTTCTTCTTATCTTTCGTTCCTTCTCATCCATCGTTCTTCCAAATTTTTCGTCCCTTCTCATCCTTCGTCCCTTCTCATCTTTCATTCCTTCCCATCTTTCGTTCCTGCCCATCCTTCATCCCTTATCATCATTCATTCCTCCTCATCCTTCGTCCTTTCTCATCCTCATTCTCCTCATCCTTCATTCATCCCTCGTCCTCATCCTTCGTTCCTCCTCATCCTTCGTTCCTCCTCATCCTTCATTCTCCTTCCTTCGTTCCCATCTTTCGTTCCTTCTCATCCTTCATTCCTCCTCGTCCTTCGTTCCTTCCCATCTTTCGTTCCTCCTCATCCTTCATTCCTCCTCATCCTTCGTCCCTCCTCATCCTTCGTTCCTTCCCATGTCCTCCTCATCCTTCGTTCTCTCATCCTCATTCCTTCATCTTCCTTCTCATCCTTCGTTCTGTTCATTCCTCATTCCTCCTCATCTTCATTCCTTCAATCCTCGTCCTCCTCATCCTTCATTCCTCCTCATCTTCGTCTCCTCATCCTTCTTCCATCCTTCGTTCTCATCCTTCGTTCCTCCTCATCCTTCGTTCCTTCCCATCTTTCGTCCCTCCTCATCCTTCGTTCCTTCTCATCTCTCCTCCATTCCTTCATTCCTCCTCATGTCCTTCGTTCCTCTCAATCTTTTCTCCTCATCTCGTTTTCCTTCTCATCCTTCATTCTCCTCCTTCGTTCCTCCTCATCCTTCGTTCCTCCTCATCCTTCGTTCCTTCTCATCTTAATCCTGTTCCTTCTCATCCTTCATCCTTCTTTCCTTCTTCATCTTCTTCTGTTTCTTCTCATCTTCATTCCTCCTCATTCTTCGTCCCTCCTCATCGTTCCTCCTCATCTTCGTTCCTTCCATCTTTCCGTTCCCTCCTCATCTTCGTTCCTCATCCTTCATTCCTTCTCATCCTTCGTTCCTTCCCATCTTTCGTCCCTCCTCATCCTTCGTTTCTCTCATCTCATTCCTTCATCCTTCGTTCCTTCTCATCCTTCGTTTCTTCTCATCTTCGTTCCTTCTCATCCTTCGTCCCTCCTCATCCTTCGTTCCTCCATCCTTTCATTCCTTCTCATCTTCGTTCCTTCATCATCCTATCCTTCGTTCCTTCTCATCCTTCAATCCTTTCGTTCTCTCATCCTTCGTTCTCCATCCTTCATTCTTCTCATCTTCGTTCTTCTCATCTTCCTCCTCATCCTTCGTTCCTTCTCATCCTTCGTTCCTTCTCATCCTTCATATCTTCCCATCTTTCATTCCTCCTCATCCATCGTTCCTTCCCATCTTTCATTCCTCATCATCCTTCGTCCTTCTCATCCTTCATTCCTTCCCATCCTTCATTCCTCCTCATCCTTCGTTCCTCCTCATCCTTCATCCCTTCCTATCCTTCATTCCTCCTCATCCTTCATTCCTCTCATCTTCACCTTCCCATCCTTCGTCCACGTATCCTGTCCACGGAAGATCGATGGAAACAACTGTCCAACAGCTGTGCAACCGGCCATGATCCTTCTCTGGCTGTGTTTACTTCTCAACATCAGAGCGTCCTCAGTGTTGCAAAATATGGAAATTCCGAGAGCGAAGTTAGCGTGGAGTGGAGAGGGAAGTTTGAGGTGCAAAACTCGAAAACTATTTTGTTGTTGTTGTTGATGGCGACCGGAGGGAAAAAGAAGTGAAAAAATACACATAGATTAAGAAAAAACAAAAACAAAAAGAAAACATTCGATTGATCTGGTTTATAATGCATGGACCGGAAAAAGAGGTGAAAAAAAAACACATAGATTAAGAATAAAACAAAAATAAACATTCGATTGATCTGGTTTAATAAATGCGCCATGTTGGGAAAATGCTTCAAACTTCATATCAAAAGAATAATATTTGTAACTAATGGAATCATTTTTGTTTTCATTGTGCGATTTTTTTAATCTATAGCATCGAGCTTCCCATTCTTCTATATGGCTCTGAGTTTATCTTTATATGTTTGTGTGAG
>NW_020871576.1:76320-81320 GCF_003789085.1 Penaeus vannamei | reverse complement strand
GGGTCGGCGAGATAGAGAGAGAGAAGGAGAAGAGGAGAGAGAGAGAGAAGAAGAGGAGAGAGTAGAGAAGAGGAGAGAGAGAGGGACGGAAGGGAGGGTAAAAGAGAGAAAAAGAGAGAGAGGGGAGAGAAGAGAGGAGAGAGAGAGAGAGGAGAGAGGAGAAAAGAGAAGGAGGGAAGAGAGAGAGGAGAGAGAGGAAGACAGAGAGAGAGAGAGAAAAGATGAAGCTATAAGATGAGAGAGAGAAAAGAGTAAGGAGAGAGAGAAAGAAAGAGAGGGAGAGAGAAGAGAGAGAGGAGAAGGAGGAGGAGAGGGAGAGAGGAGAGAGCAGAAATGAGAGAGAGCAAGTAAAGAATATAAAGAAAAATGAAAAAGCATTGGCCCCATAGTACTGGTAGTTCCTTTTGGTGAATATTTCCAAGATGCTTATATATTAAATTTTATATATAATAGTATTAATATATATATATAATATAATACTATATTAATATAATAATGTATAGTATATATATTATTTTTTTTTTTTTTTTTTTTTTTTTTTTTTTTTTTTTTTTTTTTTTTTTTTTTTTTTTTTTTTTTTTTTTTTTTTTTTTTTTTTTTTTTTTTTTTTTTTTTTTTTTTTTTTTTTTTTGAAAGAGAAGACTAATTAACATAAAAGAATAAGGGTTCAAAGGGAAAGATTTTTTTTTTTTTTTTTTTTTTTTTTATTTTTTTTTTTTTTCCTCTTTCTGATTCGTATAGGGGCGGAGCGGAAGGAAAAGTGGCTTGAGAACCAGATAATAACAAGTTTTATAGAAAAGATTCAGAAGAGAAGCAAGCTAAAGAACTCGTCGACTCTCGCGGCAAGCACGATTCCCCCACCACTCAGTTTGCCGACCCGATAAAGACTTCTCGCTCCTTCCCTCGCTCTGGCGGTTGTCAGCCCCCCATTTAATCGTTGGCCCACTTACGCGGCGCCCAAACTGATTTATCCCGACTTTCGGCCCTTGGCCGGGCGGGTTCCGCCATTCCCGGAGCATACACAAATAATTGGATATGTTATAGTTAGAAATACAACAGAATTCATTGCCCGTTCTACTAATGTGCCAGCTAGCTAGATGATGCCCTCTTTTGGGTAAGTATTTTTTGGGAAGTATTTTCGGGAAGTTAAAGGTGGATGCATCAGGATGATCTTGGAAACCTTAAATTCCTACCTTTAATATTATGTTATAAGGTCTCAAATAATTACCGAAAATTATCTAAACAGGTGAGTTTAAAAATATCCATTGTTCTGAAGGATAATACCTATGCATACTTGTTTGATTTCCAGAAGAGAGAGAGAGAGAGAGAGAGAGAGAGAGAGGATGGGCATGGATGGTGGGAGAGACGAGAGAAGAGCCGAGANGAAGTTAAAAGTGGATGCGTCAGAGATGATCTTGAAACCTTAATCTACCTTTATATGTTATAGTCTCAAATATTACCAAAAATAACAGTTGAGTTTATATAAATATCCATTTCTGAAGGATATACTTATACATTTTATTGATTTCAAGAAGAGAAAGGAAGAGAGAGAGAGAGAGAGGGAGAGAGAGAGAGAGAGAGAGAGAGAGAGAGAGAGAGAGAGAGAGAGAGAGAGAGAGAAAGAAAGAAAGAAAGAGAGAATGTGGAAAATGTCGAGAACATTGGCTGTCATCCCCTAAATAACCACTTATAACAGATAAGGTGTATGTTAAGAGCTATAATTACCACATCAAGAATTATTTTTAGAAGTGATAAAACATGTTTTTCACACTTGAATTAAATAACTTTACTCCTCAATGACGATATGACATGTGCGATCTAACTTGCTTCATGTTAGTGGCTCCAGGCCTCTGCGCTTCCCGCTCCGGCAAAGGCCAACAAACTTCTTAATGTACAGTGAACCCTCGCTATAACGCGGTTCACCTTTCGCGTTCTCGCTGCTTCACGGATTTGCATTGTGCCTTGTGTTCTGCATTCTGATTGGCTAAACAGTCTCTCCGCATCTTCTCTACCCGTGTGTCAATAACGTTACGGTTTAATATGTACATGTACGTAAAACAGCTTGCGAAATTTAAGTTTGGCAAATTTCCGTTATAAAACCCATGAAGCCTTCAGTTCAGTATTGATGATTAAAATTAAAATTATTATTTTACAGTACAGTGGTTATTTGTAAAAAAATTAATTGTTAAACAAATGCATGGACCTGTAAAAAGGTTTTGTTCTTTGGTTTTAATGTATTGTAGAGTATTTCATTGTATGATAATAATTCACAGTGTTTATTTACTTTACTGTAGCAGTCTATCGTCTTAATTAGTATATTTATAAGGCATACTCAGTAATTTCCTTTCTATGTATCCTAACTTCTCTATACATTTAAAATCAGATTCCGGAAGTTTGGAATTACACAAGCCTTACGAAAATATGAAATTACGAGATTTAAAAATATACATTTTGCTTTAAAATTGGTAGGTGAATTGGACTGTCTGGAAGCACTTGAAAATATTCATGCTGTGAGCCAACATAACACACCAAGAACATACATCACTGACAGGATGAAATTACATATACATAAAACATATACTTTGTGTGTGTGTGTGTGTGATATATATATGCACACACATACACACACACACACACACACACACACACACACACACACACACACACACACACACACACACACACACACACACACTCACTCAATTCTGCATAAATATGTATATACATGTATGTATTATATATATATACATATATATATATATATATATATATATATATATATATATATATATATATATATATATATATATATATATATTATATATATATATATAATATATATATATATATATATATATATATATATATATATTAAAGGCAGTTAGCTCTGATAAAAGAATGATGAATGAATTTGATTGTCAAGTTCTGAAATCTCTAGTTTCTTTTATGGATCACCAGTGCCCCCCCCCCCCCCATACAGCTCTTGACAATACTTCAACGCATGGCCACTGTATAGTGAGAGACCGTACACGTGGCTTTGTAAGTTTCCTTGTAGGGCGGTTATTTACATACGCCCTACCACGTGTACGCGACCGACATGGCCGGGGTCAGATATAAGGGTGACCCGGGTTGACCTCAGACCCACTTCCCTCCGAGACAGACAGCAAGCCCCTCGCGTCCCCCGAGGACCTTCCGCTGCCCCGCCCGGCGGCTGTCCTCGCCAGGGCTGACCGCGGGCTTCCACCAGCACCAAGAACAGCTGTATCGTGCTCTCTCTACACTCGTGTGTGATAGCTCTTACTAATTAAGAGTCGGCAGCAGACGGTGTATCATTACTGCCCACCAGTATCCATACATAGGAGGTCCACACTTCTTATACACTGGCAACAATCATGTAACCATTGCTGACAATTTTGATGTGTCATAGCAACTGGTGAACAATAATCAATGAAAAATAAATAAAATCTACTTTTTACAATTACATCTGCAACTAATTGGAATGTGTCTATAGGACGTGGATAACCCTGCAGCACCATTTTCCAAGATACATAATTATTGTCATGGTGTAAACCTATATAGAACTTTGAGATGAATATCTCTTAACAATCATAATTTTTATCAAATATCCCAAATGTCCATCCAAAGCTGAACAAAGACAGAACACAAACTTCGGAACTTCATCTAACACCTGACGTGGATAAAAAAAAACACAAAACCCAGAGACATATTACATGGATAACCCTGGAATCAGGATAAGAAAATTAATGGGAAATCAGAGTAAACTCTTTCAGGTTTTCAAAAAAAAAAAAAAAAAAGAAAAAAAAATCTTCCCATTTGACATAACGATTTTTCCTGATGACATGCCTCCAACTGTTCTTGTTTTCTTTAATCTATTTCACTTTCTAAATCAATTTTATATCTAAAATTAGTCAATATTTGGATTTGATTTTTGATTTCGAGTAGATTCCCTCATTTTGAGATATTAGGCTTTCTTTTTTTTCTATTTATTTGTCTTTCTTTTTATCCTTATTTAGAGTGAATTCTGCGTCAGGGTAAACAAATTCAAATTCCCCGCGTCGCTCAAAGCTAGCGACGACGAACCTAGCGGAAACTAGGGCAGAAGGACCGCTAACCGAGAGTAGCGTCTCGTGGTAAACTTGGCCTCCCTCCGTCAACGCCTGGCGGAGCATTGTTAGGCGATCGGCAACCCTTTCCCTGATGTGGCCTGGAGGCTTTGATCTCCTGTAGGTAGGGGAGCTGGTTTGGGCTTACGAAGTGAAATAAGGGGAAAAAGGATTCACGGTGAAGTGAGATCTAAGGGTTATTATCTTTTCACTCATTCTCTCTTCTTTCTCTGTCTCTGTCTCTGTCTCTGTCTCTCTCTCTCTCTCTTCTCTCTCTCTCTCTCTCTCTCTCTCTCTCTCTCTCTCTCTCTCTCTCTCTCTCTCTCTCTCTCTCTCTCTCTCTCTCTCTCTCTCTCTTCCGCCTTTCTTCCCTTTCCCTTTCGCTTTTTCATCTCTATCCTTCTTTCCCTCCCTCACCCCCTCCTCTCCCTCTCCTCCCTCCATCGTCCCTCCCCCCTCTCTCTCACGAAGCGCAATCATTCCGATATATATAAAGGTTCCCCCGATTCCTTCACAGCAGTTGGTTCTGATAGCAGGAGGGAGGAGGGAGCTCTCGCCTGTGGAAAGCCCGGGTCGTGATCTGAGGGAAACATCAGGTTGTGAGAAAAGAGAGAAAGATAGATAGAGAGGGGTGGGGGTTAAGGAGAGAGATAGGAGGAAGGAAGGGAGGAAGGGAAGAAGGAAGAGAGGAAGAGAGAGAGGGAAGGAGAGAGAGAGAGAGGAGAGAGAGAGAGAGAGAGAGAGAGAGAGAGAGAGAGAGAGAGAGAGAGAGAGAGAGAGAGAGAGAGAGAGAGAGAGAGAGGAAGAACGGACGGGAGGGAGAGAGCGAGAGTAAAAGAGAAATAGACAGAAAGAGATAGACAGAGACAAATAGAG
>NW_020871576.1:68820-71320 GCF_003789085.1 Penaeus vannamei | reverse complement strand
AATAAAAAATGCAATTCACAACCCCAATAACCCAAGAACATTCTAAGAATTAAAAAAGTTTTAGTCTATCATCGAATTCACTGCAGTGCGTATGGCAACGGCAGCACGCAGAAGATAGTCAAAAAAAGTCGATATAAAGATAGCGCAGATTATCGGCCAGTTTGTTAAAATTGAACGAGGCACGACACATGAACTGTTCATATATCCGGACATACATATATACAGAAATAAGTGCATATTTGTCTATTTGTCTGACAGATATGCATTCACCTACCTATCTATAAGGTAAATATGTATGTCTAGACTGATGCTTAGGTATTTATATCTGTGTAAATGCGCGTAAGTATCATGAATATGTTTTGTGTCGGACAAACCGGCCATATGATGCTATTTGTCGCGGCTGTCAGATCACGTGACTTCGAAATAAGCTACTGATAACTACAGCTGAGATTTAATTTTAGAAGTCAGTGTTAATTTTCTATTTATTTATTTATTTATTTTTTGCAAGTCACTAATTGTACATTGTAAATACCACGTGACCATTAAATGAGTTATTGCCAACTTCAGCTGAAATTTAATTCAAGGGATCGATTTTTTTTTTTTTTTTTTTTTTTTTTTTGCTAGTCACTAATTATACATACCACGTGACTATTAAACAAGTTATCGGCAACTTCAGAGGAAATTTAATTTTAGAAGCCGATGCTAATTTTTTTTATTTTTATTTATTTATTTATTTTTTTATTTTTTATTATTATTTATTTTTTTGCCAGTCACTAATTGTACATACCACGTGACCAGGAAACAAGCTACAGTATTAGCGAGTTACTTAATTTAGATTAATTTAGAAGTCGATGCAATTTTTTTTTTTTTTTTTTTTTTGACAGTCACCAATTGTACATACTAATTGTTCTTAATTGAACCCTCGTTGAGTGAATGAATGAAAAGAAGGAAGAAGAGAATCAGATTCTCTAAGGAAGGGAGAAGAGAAAGAAGATCTAAGAGAGGTGCGAATAAGGTATCTTCGTCTGACTGTAACCTTGGTGCGAATAAATAGATTCTTTACATATCTGTATATTTTAATCAAGACAGCATGTTTATCAAAATGTTTTTCTTTTTTTTCTTCTTCTTCTTATTATTATTATCTCTTTATTCATTATTTATTATTATTATTTTCCTTTTTTTCATTTTTTCTTTTCTTTTTTTGGAATCTTGCGTTTTTATGCCTGGCGATTATATATTGGATGTTTTTTTTTTCGTTTCATTAGTGTGTCATGGGAATGGCGATCAAACTATAGAGACATCCATTTTCTTTAATTATCATTTATCATTTTGTTACTTATCATTTCGTTACTTATCATTTATCATTTTGTTACTTATCATTTCGTTGCTTATCATTTTCATTTTGTTACTTATCATTTCGTTACTTATCATTTATCATTTTGTTACTTATCATTTCGTTACTTATCATTTATCATTTCGCTACTTATCATTATCATTTGTGTTGCGTACTACGATTCCTATTTTCAGGTTGTAGCACTGAATGAATAAAAAGATTTTGACGAAATATAATGATAATGAATAGGAAGTATAATTGTCATGAAAAGGAACCGTGACAAAAGTAGTAATGAAGATGATGGTAAGAAAAAATAAAAAGAATTATCAACACAAGAGAGAAGTATGTGCTCAGGAGGAAAAATATAATAAGCATGGGAGTTGATAAGAATACATGAATGGAATATATTAAGAATACAGGAATAACATATATTAAGCATACATGAATGAAATATATTAAGAATACAAGAATGAAATATATCAAGAATACAAGAATGAAATATATTAAGAATACAAGAATGAAATATTAAGAATATACGAAGAAAAGAATGTAGGAATAACATATATTAAGAATACAAGAACGAAATATATTAAGAATACAGGAATGAATATATCAAGAATAAAAGAATGAATTATATTAAGAATACAAGAATGAAATACATTAAGAATACAGGAATGAAATATATCAAGAATAAAAGAATGAAATATATTAAGAATAAAAAATGAAATATATTAAGAATATACGAATAAAATATATTAAGAATACAAGAATGAAATATACGCAGAATGCAGGAATGAGATATATTAAGAAAACAGGAATGAAATATATTAAGAATACAGGAATGAGAATAGTCGAAAAGCAATAATGAAAATTATTGAGAATGTATGAATTAGTAATTAATTCAGTAAGAAAACAATTGGAATAATAAGAATGCAGGAATAGATAAGAATGTGAGTAATAAGAAAGTTATCAAGAATATAAGAATGAGAATTAGTTGTAAATACAAAAAAGTAGTTAGAATAAAGTAAATAAGTAGTTAGAATAAAGTAAAGAGGGTTATTAGGTACAGAAAAAAGTGATTAACATCTGGCAGGCAAATTTCCAGTCACATGAGCTAACAACGTAATTTAACGTCACCCGCCCTTCCTCTTATGGACGTAATAGTAC
>NW_020871576.1:61320-63820 GCF_003789085.1 Penaeus vannamei | reverse complement strand
ACTGCATATATTGTTTTGTCTGCATTTATTGTTTTCATAAAATGTATCTATTTTATTCTTTCTCAGTCTATCTCTCTCTCCAGTCTCTCTCTTCTCTCTCTCTTCTCTTCTCTCCTCTCTCTCTCTCTTCTCTCTTTCTCTCTCTCTCTCTGTCTCTCTCTCTCTCTCTCTCTCTCTCCGTCTCTCCGTCCCTTCCTCTCTCGTCTCTCGCTCTCCTCATGCTCTCTCTCTCCTCTCGCTCTTCTCTCTCCTTCTTTCTTCTTCCTCTTCCTCCTCCTCTCCTTCTCTCTCTGTTCTCCTCTCATCTCTCTCTTCTCGTCATTCCTCGTCGATCTCCTCTCCTCCTCTCATTATCTCTCTCTCATCCTCACTTCCCTCCCCTTCTCCTCTCTTCCTTCTCCCATCTCATCTCCCGTCTCTCTCTCCTCCTCAATATCCACTCGTGCTTCTCTCTCCCTTCTTCGTCCTTCCGCCCTACGATTCAGTCTCTCTCTCACTCTCTGCTCTCGCTATCTTCCTCTCTCTCTCTTCTCTCTGTCTTCCTCTCTTCTCTCGTTTCTCTCGTGCTTCTCTCTCTTCTCGCTCTCTCTCTCTTACTTTACTTCTTTCCTTTTATTTTGCTATTCTTTATCACAGAAGACAAACCAATACAATGCAAGATATTATAAAGTGACTGGCGCTGAAATGTGAGAGAACGAGTGGTGTGATGACATTGAAGAAATCGCGGAGATTTTTGAAACTCTGAAAACCTGTTTCAGGAATGGAGGAATACGGAGGGGGGGGGGGGAGTACATCCAGTGTAGCGTAGTGTTTTAAAAACGAACACGTACGCAGAAAAAGCAAAAATGCGTGCGCGCACACACACACATGCATGATATAATATAATATATATATATATATATATATATATATATATATATATATATATATATATATATATATCCTTATATTTTACTGTAAAAAAGGAATGTTGGAAAAGGAAGGAAGAGGGGGGGACCGATATCCCAATAATCGTGAAAGTTTTTTTCTCTGAAACAACAGTGAAGGGCAAAAAAAAAAAAAAGGGAAGAGAAAGAAAGAAAGAAGAAAGAAAGAAAACTCGACACAAAACACGTTCCATCAAGTTTTTGAAATACCTGATACTGTAGAGATGAACTGGAATTTCCACATCTTGTGAGATCTGCTTACTTAATCGGAAGAAAATCTGTTCTGCAAATTCGTTGATTAGTCACCATATTCTACTGAAGAGAGAGGAGATAGACAGATAAATAGATAGATGAATAAATAGAAATGAATAGAGAGAGAGAGAGAGAGAGAGAGAGAGAGAGAGAGAGAGAGAGAGAGAGAGAGAGAGAGAGAGAGAGAGAAGAGACAGAGAGAGAGAGAGGGGGGGACAAAAAAAGAAAAAAAAAAAAAAAAGCAGATAGATAGATATAAGAAATATAGAAACAAGAGCCCCAAGTCACTGACGCAACCTACGCCCGTCCTCCTCCGCGACGCAGGATACCACCGCCCGCTTCCACCGGCCGCCCACGCCGGCTCGCGCGCCGCCGCGCCGCATCCCAGCCGCCGGCAGCCGAAGGGTCGAGGCCAAAGGCACTCCAGCGGGGCGGAGAAGACGCTTTGAAACTCCACTCCGCGGTGGCCCTCGCAGTCTACTTGGCGACGGACGGCTAATGAGGTGCGTAAGAGACGGGAGGCGAGCCCCTCCCGGCTCCTGGGGGGGGGGGGGGGAGTGATGCTGCGAGGGGCGGCGTAGGGTCGTTGGCGTCGATGAGGGCGCGGAGATCTCCCTTTGATCGCCTGTGTTGGCGTCTGCGGGGCGGGCGTGTTTGCGGCGAGTGCGAGGGGGGGGGGGGGCGCCGTGAGGAGTCGCATGTGTGCACACTTTGGGTATTTTGTAGGCCGCCATGCGTGTGTGTGTTTTATGCGTGTGTGGTGTGTGTGTTTTATTTATGTATGCGTGTGTGTGTGTGCTTTATTTGTGTGTGCGTGTGTGTGTGCGTTTCTTTTCTATTTGGAGTGTGCATGTATGTGTGTTTGTGTAGTGTGTCCATTTATTTTTATCTATATCTATATATCTATACAGACAGATAGATACGCATAATAAGAAAGAAGGAAAAAACAGAGAGAGAGAGAAAAGGACACACAGACAGCCAGAGAAACAGAGAGAGAGAGAGAAGGGGAGACACAGGGAAAGAGAACAAGACAGAAAGAAGAAAAGAAAAAGAAAAATAAATGATAATAAATCAGGGAACCAACCCCTGAACCAAACGGCCAGAAAACGCAGCCAGGCGAAAAGTGTAAACAGAAAGAGTGCGCTAAACTCAAAAGAATCCGAAATACTCAGAAACAAATTAGGAAAAAGAAAGAGAAGGAACAGTAGCAGAAAAAATAAAACACACACACGTTTATAATATACGTATTTATATGTACACCAACACACACACACACACGCATATAAATGTACATTTTCTATATGTACAAACACACACACACG
>NW_020871576.1:27500-30000 GCF_003789085.1 Penaeus vannamei | reverse complement strand
GCGAGAATAAAGGCGCTGGTGATTTTAAATAAAATTTTTGAACGGATTTCGTCTTGGTTTTGAAAAGTGAAATGCGTATAGTGGTGATGGTGGTGATGAAGGGGACGGGGATGATGACAATGGTGATAGTGATAAAGGAGATGGTGGTGATAGTGATGGTGATAATGGAGATTGTGATGATGATAGTAATGATAATGATAAAGAGATGGTGATGGTGATAACGATGATAAAGGGGATGGTGATGATGATAGTGATGATAATGGCGATGATGATGATGATGATGACGATGGTGGTGATAGTGATGATGAGGATAATGATGGGGGTGATTTGATGAGAGTACTAATGATGACGATAATGAAGATTTTAGTACTGACAACAACAACAATAGTAGCAATGATAATGGGAATAAAAATGATAATGATATCAAAGAGGAGGAATCTATAATTGTGATGAAAATTATGATAATAATAGCAACTATCCTTTATTCTATGATATTGTTCTTGTTATTATTATCATTGTTGTTATTGTTATTTTTTTCTTTCTTCTGTTTTTTCTCTATTTTCTTTCCATTCTTTCACTATTTTCTTATCTTTTTGTCTCTTTTTCATTTTTTCTTTTCTTCCTTTCTTCGTCTCATTTCCTTTTATTCTCTCTTCCTTTTTTCTTTCATTCTATCATTTTATATTTTCTTTTCTTCTGTCTCCCTCTTTCTCTATTTCTTTTTTCATTCACTCTTCTTTCCTCTTTTGTCCTTTGTCTCTATCTCTTATCTCTCCATTTCTCTCTCTCTCTTTTTATTCTGTCTCTCTCATTTTCTCTCTTTTCCCTCCGTTCTCTCTTTCTCTTCTTTTCCCATTCTTTTTCTTTTTCATGTTCTGTTATTTATTTTTTATTCTCTCTCTCTCTCCTTGTCCTTTCTCTCACTCACTCTGCTTTTCCTGTCTCTCTCCCTGTCTCCCTTTTTTTCTCTTAATCTCCGTTTCTTGTCACTCTCTTTCTTTCTTTTCCTTTCACTCTCTCCTTTTTCTTTCTCTTAATCTCCGTTTCTTGTAACTCTCTTTCTTTCTTTTCTTTCTCCTTCTCTCTCTCTCTCTCTTCTCTCTCTCGTCTTCTCTCTCTCTCTCGTCTCTCTCTCTCTCGTCTCTCTCTCTCTCTCTCTCTCTCTCTCTCTCCTTTTTCTTTCTTTTAATCTCCAGTTCTTGTCTCTCTCTTCCTTTCTTTTCCATTTTTCTCTCCCTCCTTTTTTTCTCTTAATTTCCGTTTCTTGTCTCTCTTCTTTTTCTCTCTCTCTCTCTCTCTTCTCTCTCTTCTCTCTCTCTCTCTCTCTCTCTCCCTCTCTCATCTCTCTCTCCTCTCTCTCTCTCTCTCTCTCTCTCTCTCTCTCTCTCTTCCTCTCCGTCGTTATCCTCCAAAGAGAGTCTCGTTTTGGTCGCCGTGTCCGTTTTCCCGAGTTTGGCTTCGATTGGCAGGACTGGATGGCTCCTGTCACCCGGTGTTCGTATTTCTCTTCTTTTATGTTTATTATTTTTCTCTTTTTGAAAATTATTTTCACTTTTCAAATAATTTATTTATTTATTGTATATTATTATTCTATTATTATTATTATTTATTTATTATTATTATTATATTATTATTATTATTATTATATTATTTTATTATTATTATTGTATTATTATTATTATTATTATTATTATTGTTGTTTTCATTATTTGTTATTATTATTATTATATTATTATTATTTTATTATTATATTATTATTATTATTATTATTATTATTATTATTATTATTATTATTATTATTATTATTATATTATTTTATTATTATATTATTATTATATTATTATTATTATTATTATTATTATTATTATATTATAATTATTATTAATTATCATTATTACTATTATCATTATTATTATCTTCTTCTTATTAATTAATAATATTAATTATTATTATTATTACTATTATCATTATTATTATCATTATTATTATCATTATTATCATTATTGAAGGGGGAGGTGTTTCTCTGTTGTTGTTTTTTTCTTTCCTTTGGTTGTTTTTGGGGTTGTATATATATATATATATATATATATATATATATATATATATATATATATATATATATATATATATATATATATATATATATATATATATATATATAATAATTATATATTTTTTCTTATCTTTTTTTTTTCTTTCTTTCTTTTTTCTTCTCTTCTTCTTTTCTTTTTTTTCTTTCTTCTTCTTCTTTTCTTCTTCTTCTAGTCTGTTCTTTTTTTCTCTCTCTCTTTGTCTTTTCTCCATGTGTTAATTTAGTATGTGATTGTTTCCTTCTCTTTCTTCTGATCGTTTTTTTGCATTTTTTTCGGTTCTCTATCATTTTTTTAGTCTTTTATCCATATGCAATTTTGTTCATGTTGTCTGTTTCTCTATTCTATCTTTTTTTTTTTTTTTTTACCGTATTTGTTTTTGTTTTATTTATTCATTTGTATCTTTCTCC
>NW_020871576.1:22500-25000 GCF_003789085.1 Penaeus vannamei | reverse complement strand
TTTGATTATCATCATTATTATTGTTATCATTATTATCATCATCATTATTATTATCATTATTAATATTATCATTTTTATTCTAATCATGATCGTTATCATCATTATCAATATCATCATTATCATTATCAATATCATCATTATTTACATTATTCATATTCATATTTAATTCATTATTTATATTATTATTATTATTATTATTATTATTATTATTATTATTATTATTATTATTATTATTATTATTATTATTATTATTATTATGATTATCATTATTGTTGTTATTATTATTGTTATTACTATCATTATTGTTAACATTATCTTTTTTATCATTATCATTATTATCATTACTATTTTTATCTTTATGATAATGATAATTGTAATAATGATAATAATAATAATAATAATAATAATAATAATAATAATAATAATAATAATAATAATAAATAATAATAATAATAATAATAATAATATATTAATAATAATAATAATTATTATTATTATTTACTATTATATTATTCATCATTATTTTCACGATCATTATCATTATCATCATTATCATTACTATTGCCAATAATAATAATAATAATAATAATAATAATAATAATAATAATAATAATAATAATAATAATAATAATAATAATAATAATAATAATAATAATAATAATAATAATAATAATAATAATAATAATAATAATAATAATAATAATAATAACAATTAGCATTATTATTATTATCATTATCATTATTATTATTTTCATGATAAAAAATAATGATGATGATGATAATAAATAGTAATGATAATAATAATAATTATAATAATAATAGTGATAATAATCATAATAATAATAACATTAAATAAAATGATAATAATCACAACAATAATGATAATAATAATGATGATGGAAATGATAATAATGATTATAAAGACGATCAAAATAATGATGATAATAACAATAATAGTAATAATGTTAGTCATATTGGTGATGATTAAGATAATATTGATAATAAGAATAACAACAGTACTAACAACATTTACAGTGATAATTGCTATTTAATATCAATGATAGTAATACAGAGAATGGTAATCATCATTATTTTTTATCTTCATTGTCATTATTTTCGTTCTGTTATCATCATCACATTATCACTATTATCATTATTGTTACAATTGTTTTTGTTATCATCATATTATCATTATAACCATCATTATTATAATCTTTATTATTATTATTAACAATGCTATCATTGTCATTATTTTTATCATTATTGCTATTATTGTTGTTATTATCATTACCATTAATATTATTTTTATCATCATTATTGGCATTCTTTTTATCATTGTTACTATCATTTTTGTTATTATTATTATCATTATTATTAACATTATTATCATTGCAATTATCATAAATCTTGTTGTTATTCTTTATAATCATTCTTTTCCATGTTACTAACATTATCAATATCATTATTATTATCATTCCCATTATCCATATCCGTATCCTTATCATCATCATCATCTACATCATCGTTATCATTTTTATTCTTATTATCATTATCATTATCAGTATCATCATCACCATTTTTTCACCAGCCATCATTATCATTATCATTATCATTATTATCATTATTATTTTTCATTATTATTATTTTCATTATCATTTACCATTTTTTTCTTCTTCTTCTTGTTATTATTATTGTTATTATTACTATTATTATTGTTATCATCGTTATTGCTATTATCGGCTTTATTATTAGTTATTATTGTTATTCTGATTAGCATCAATATCATTATCATTATCAACATCATCATCATAATCATTATCCATCATAATCATCATCATCATCATCATCGTTATCATTATTGCTATTATTGTTATTATCATTATTATTTTTACTATTATTATCATTAGTAGTAGTATTATCATCAATATTGTAATTATCATTATTATTATTACAAAATAATATAAAAGAGACAATTTACAACAGTATTAATAATGCAGTGTTGATAATATTAGTAAGCGAACGATGACACTTCACACGTCCCACTTTCAGGTGTACCAACCTTTCCGAGCCTCGTTAATCTCCTCAGTAATTGGCCAGTTCACGTTGGTATGCCTGTCGACAAGGTGACAGACAAGAGGTCACTGCTCGGGTTCATAGGGTGCGTTGCTATTATGGGTCATGACGTCATTGTCCAATTACGGAGAGAGAGGAGGGATTTGGG
This sequence comes from Penaeus vannamei, assembly GCF_003789085.1. Classification (NCBI taxonomy): domain Eukaryota; kingdom Metazoa; phylum Arthropoda; class Malacostraca; order Decapoda; family Penaeidae; genus Penaeus; species Penaeus vannamei. Next base: position 22,779 of record NW_020871576.1, on the reverse strand, counting down.
TGGGTAAGGGGAAGGGGAGGGGAGGGGGGAGGGGGGAGGGACAAGATGTGGCGTTGGAGAGGAGAGGGATTGATATATAGATGGATAGATTGATAAATAGCTGCATAGATTGAAGATGAATAGACACGCACAGACACACACACACACACACAGAGAGAGAGAGAGAGAGAGAGAGAGAGAGAGAGAGAGAGAGAGAGAGAGAGAGAGAGAGAGAGAGAGAGAGAGGAGAGAGACAGAGAGACAGAAGACAGACAGACAGACAGAGAGAAGAGAGATAGA
>NW_020871576.1:0-12500 GCF_003789085.1 Penaeus vannamei | reverse complement strand
GTAAAATGCTTTGTTAAGTGCAGACTGAAATGATTTCGTTATGAAATTAATTCTGATGAAGATTTCGGGGAGAATAATTTGAGACTTGGCAGCGAATCCTAGAAATCTATAATTACTTTTGTTATCAAACTGAACTAGAAACTTGTTATAATAATTGTACCAATAGATCTAGACGAGATATAGCGATTAACATTGGTATCGTGATTTTCAAATATTTTCCTTTGAACAAATAGCTGTAAAAAGTAACACAATTGAGATACTTCTCTTTCATGGCATTGCAAGGATATTCAGGTACAATGTAAGTCGTTGGCATGATTTTCGTCTTATTTAGTTCAGGAAAAAGATTATGTCTTATCTACATTTCTCTATATGCAAGTACTTTTTAATGTGATAATGTAAGGGAACACATACATACATATGTATAGATCCACTGGTCATCATAGTTCTACATAAGGCTTCAGGCCAGTATCTGTAACTCACTGGCCTTTATGTGTATATGCATTTATGTCTGCACATGACATACATTAGCCTGGTACCCCATGCAGAATTATGGTGACAAGTGGATGATCATGTATGTGCAATATACCTCCCTCTCTCTCTCTCTCTCTGCTCTTTGCATGCATGTCTGCCTCTGACTCTCTCTCTCTCTCTCTGTCTATCTATATACTTAGTTATCTATTTCTCACCCCCCCCCCCCTCTCTCTCTCTCTCTCTCTCTCTCTCTCTCTCTCTCTCTCTCTCTCTCTCTCTCTCTCTCTCTCTCTCTCTCTCTCTCTCTCCTTGTATACCTCTGCCATGGTAAAGGAAATATGTATAAGCTATCATTTATCATGCATCTTGAATTTTACTGCCATTCTTATCACTATCCTTATTTTAGCATAATCAACGCCATTTTATTTAGATGCCATTTTATTGATCTGCTGATAATATTGAGAAAATAACACGGATTACGATAACTATAACAATAAGGGTCATAATTACCTTTATTATTGTAATCTTTATCCCTATCAGAAATGGTTAGAAATAATTGATCTATCAATAAAAGATAAAAGTTTGTATAATGATTCAGAAAATATTTACCCACAAATATAGACACAAACACAAAAACACATAGATAAACAAACACACACGCATCAAGCCGTATAATGGTTTTATACATACATCCAATATCAAAACGATATTAATGATAACAACAACAATAACACAAATACTACTACTACTAATAATAATGGTTCTAATATTAATGATCAAAGAATAATAACAGTGATAATCATAACTGGCGAATCCGGGAGAGGAACACCAGCCATTCCTCATGACGTGGTATTTCTCGCCCCACAATAGGGTAATAACGGAATGCTGATATATGCAAATAATTTAGGCAACAAGGCAAATACTTCTATGCTGCAATTGCTAATGAAATATGATCTGAAATTTTGTGCGCGTATAATTGCGTGTAAATTATGATGCATAGGTATGTGATTTTTATTTCATCTACTAGATTAATGCATATTTGAAAGTCTCATATGATATTCAGCCTAAAATGTTATTGGTTTCTCCAAAATTCTAAAATGTTTTATTGTCCACAGGATGATGTTCAGGATATAAAGATGATACTAACGAATTTGATCTTGATGATGATTATAATGATGAAAAAGATAATGATAATAATACTTGTCATGATTATAATGACAATCATAACAAAAAAATTATAACAGTGATTATAATAATGATGATAGTGATACTGATGGTGATATTCATAATATTAAAAATAAAAATGATGATGATGGTAATATTAATGATAATGATAATACTTATAAGAATATCTAAATAAATGATAATGATAATGATGATTATAACGATAATGATGATAATAAAGACAATGGTGATGATGATAGCAATGATAATAGTACTAATATTGATGATAGAAATAATAATGATAATAATGGTGATGTTAATAATAATTATAATAATGATAATGATATTCATAATAATAATAATAATAATAATAATAAGGATAATAATGATAATGATAATGATAACGATGACAACAGTAATAATAATAACAATAATAATTATCAGCTATAATGATAACAACAGTAATAATAAAACTACTGCTACTTGTACTATTCGTATTAATGACAATGATAATAATGATTTTGATGATAATGATATTCAAAATAATGATCACAAATAAAACAATAAATTAAAAGGCCTCAGAGCTTATGATCATAAGGTCTATTCTGCATAAAGCTTATTGACTTTCCTTATCTTATAGCTTATCTCTTAATCTTCTGATTTACTTATTCACTTCACCTTCTTAGTCTTTTATCAGTCTTGTATATCTTATTCATTATCTATTTTCTTAATATTCCTTTTTAAAAATGTTTATATTTTATCCATTACAAAAAAACTTATGCATAGAGAAGTCTCCTATTTGTATTTACTATTTTATATTAAAAAAATATATAAATTAATAAAAAATAAAAAGATTTAGCCGTCCCCACTCCTTATTTTTGTCATACATATTTTACTTATCATCCCCACCCCCTATTTATTTCCAGTCTTCTCCTCCCAAAGTATTATTTAATCCAGTCCCCCCCCCCCACCCCGCCTACATCCCTCTCCTAATCCCTCACCGCCTCCACCAATCCCCCACCCCCATTTCCCCCCACACCCCACACCCCTCCAACCGATTCCCCGCAACGTTATATAAGAGAGGAATAAGATCCCCAGCGAGTTCCTTTCCAAAGATCTTGCAGGCGCCCCGAAATTCAAACTTCAGACAAAGAATACTCAGACGCCCACAGCAAGACAACTCCTGGCTCACACACAGCTAGAATGATGATACGCTTCCAGCTCCAAGAACCACTGAACTCTCCTCACCTTGACTATAAAGAACTTGATCGAGTTCTCAGTCCTGAGCCTGTCAGGGAGAAAAGATCAATACTCTATGCCTAGCCTGAAGGCACAAGTACAAAGGGTCATTGCTCAAATAACTCTTCCGAGTAGCAGAGCCTACTGCACGGATGGATGCGTGGGTCCCGGCTTCGCAGCAAGGGATACCACAAAATCCTTTAGGGTCCCTGACAATGCCTCATCACTCCAAGCTGAAACGGTTGCGATCATGGGAGCCCTGACGCACGCGTCCCTAAGGGATGGGCACGTGGTCACACACAGACTACCATTGACAGTCTACAGCATAGCATTTACCTTCTGACCTCTGTACTCATCATTGCCCACAGAATCCTTGATCAGGGTAAAAGAATAATCATAAACTGGGTCCCAAACCACATATTCATCCAAGGGAATGAGCTTGCTGACAGACTAGCCGAAAAGGGCAGGGTTATGCCCCCAACTCTCATGATCGTTAGGCCTTGCCAAAGGAGACTGAGCCAGAATTCCAAAGCTACAGCCCATGCAGTTCTCCGGGGCGCACGCAGGGAAAATACCACAAATTCGCTCGCTTCCAAGTGGTACTCAGATGCCGCAGGCTATGAACCACTGGCTCTTCCTCCAAATATAAAAGGAGGTACCGAAGTCATACTGCACAGATTAAGACTAGGTTACCCATGCGCTTGTCAAATTCTTGATGACGTGGTTGTCAGGGGATGCAAACATTGCGGCGAGCCTAACGCCACCCTGTTACATTACTTGCAGAATTGTGAACAACGGAATTTCTGAGACAGGGACCACCCACCAAAGCCGCCGGGCTGGTAAAAAGGGTCTGCCACATGCTTACTCCGTGGCAGCTGGATCGCTAAACATAGTTCAAAGAAAACACTTGCAGCTGGATCGCTTGCTTATAACCCAACCTCCACGCTAAACATAGTTCAAAGAAAACACAGGAGCCAACTAGAAAAAGCTCACACAGACCACTCTAGAGAAAAGGCCCGGACGAAGCTAGAATTCGCAAATCTGACTGAACTGATCCCATTTCTGTATCACTTCAAATCTCTCTTTTGAACAAGGTGATGCATGGAAGATATCGTGTACCGTGGTTTATGATTAAATTGTGCCTTAGATGAATTCATATAAGTCTGTGTTATTACTAATGATGCTAAGGTAATTCTGATATTAATTACTATTTTTCATAGTTATAATTATCACCCATATACACAAACACACATATATACACATATGTGAATATAAATACACACACACACACACACACACACACACAACACACACCAGATATATATATATAGCATATATACATATATAATATATATATAGTATAGTATATATATATATATATATATTAATATAATAGTAGTATTATAATATATATATACTATAATATATATAATATATATATATGTAATATATTATATATAAAATAATATACATATACATATGCATATATGTATATATTACATATATATACACACACACATATATATATACATATATACACACAAATTATATATGTATACATACACACACACATCACACACACCACACATCACACACACACACATTACACACACATACACAACACANAACAGCTCATTGTAACTAATTCATTCATACAATTCCATACTATCTTCTATCTAATAATCTATCTATGGTATCTTATCTATCCTATCTATCTATTATAAATATGTTTATTATATACATATAGTAATATACTATTATTATATATAGCTAGTATTATATATTATTATATATGTATATATACATACTGTGTTAAATATACATAATGTGTGTTTATATATAATGTATTATGCTATATAATATATTAAATATATATACATATACATACATATATATATATATATGTATATATATTATAAATATATAATATATATATATTATATATATGTATTATATATATGTATGTATGTATATACATATACATATTTAATATATATGTAAATATATATGTATATATACATACATGTATATGCATAAACACATAAAAAACACACACACACAGACATATATATATATATATATATATATATATATATATATATATATATATATATATATCTATCTATATTCTATATACACATCTATATATATATATGCACATATGTATGTATATACACTCACATACACATATATATATATACGCATACCATTAAATATCGACAGTCTGGACAGAATCCCACAAAGAACCAACTCCACCAACCCACCGAAGCAAAGATCACAATTAGGGAATCGACGAAGCCAAAAAAAAAAAAAAAAAAAAGAGAAAAAAGCCTCAAGTCTTCCTCATCAGCAGCGAGGCAACAAAGCAAACGATCTCTCGCTTCCCAAGACAAGCCGGGCAATAGATCTTAACAGGAATCTGGCGTGAGAAGCTCGGATGGAAGAGTCGATAGTCAATTGAGCTTGTTTATTCCCACTCGAACGCGCTCCTGATGACGTCACGCCTCTCGCTCGCCCGGGGTCTCGCGCGCGACGAGAAATAGCGAGAGAATGATGGCGGCGGAGGCGGAGGCAAAATCATGGCGCTGTTTCTCTCGCTCTCTCTCTCTCTCTCTTCCTCCTCCTCTTCTCGCCTCCTTTCGCCTCGACTTATAAATTTTCCGTTCCGTCCTTTTTTTTTTTCTTTTTTTTTTTCGGAAGACGCACTTGAGCGAACACGCTCGCGGTTTCGAGCGCCTCTCACTTCCTCCTTCTCTTCTTCTTCTTCCTCCTCCTTCTCCCTCCCTCCCTTCTTTCTCGCCCTCTCGCTCGCTCTAGCTTTCTTTATCCCCTCTCTCCCTCCCTCCCTCTCTCCCCCTCCTCCCCCCCCCCCCTCACCTTATATCGTATTTCGTGTTTCATCTCGGGCCGTGTTCGCGCGCTGCCTGCTCCAATTTCAAAATTTCACTGGAGGTGATCATTTAAATAATGAGGTTGTAAGTTACCTTTGATATTCAGCCATTCCATAATCGTCACAGTTTAAGTATTCGGGTTCGCTTCGTTCAGGCAGGGCGCTCCGACCCCCTTCTCCCCCCTTCCAGAACGCGTGGTCGCCCGTCCCAAAACTTGTGAAAAAGCGACGAAGCGGAACGGCACGGGGCGGCGCTACACTCACTTCCGCGCGCCACCCGTAAGATTCCAAAATTTTATCACCATGGAAAATCTTCTGAGAATTTCTCCAATTCAAGATCTCATATGCTGATTTCGACTCTGAGATTGAATTTTCGCTGTGTAAAAGATATGGCCACCCTGGCGACGTGTATTTACATACGCCTGATCCTTTCACATTAGGCCGAGGCGGGACTTTTTTCCACAAGCGTTTCGTCAGCTGTCAGAAGTTTTCGAGTTTCGGGGGGATGGGAAGAGGGGGGGAGGAGGGGAGGGGAGGGGAAGGGGGGGGGGCGTTGGTGACTTCGGTGGGGAAGGGGAAGAGGGGAGGGGTTGGGGGTATGGGGGAAGGGGGGGGGGGTTATGCTTCATTTACTCCTACGGTTCTTGAAGGAGGTGGAGATCAGCGTCCTTCTTCTGGTCCTCGGGTCCTTCGGCGAACAGCGAGGGGAGAAAAGATCCTCCCCTTCCCCTTTTTCCCCCTCCTCCTCCCCTCCCTTCTCTTCCCCTTCGGTCCTCACGAAACAGCCTTATCCTATCACCCAGGATATTTCTTCTAAGTGGGAAGGATCTCCCCTTAATCCTCGCGAGGACCTCTTCCCTACTTCCTCTCCCTCTCCTTCCCCCTACTCCCTTATCCCTTCCCCCTCTCCTTTACCACTCACCCTTCATTCCACCTCCTCCTCCCCCCACCTCCTCCTTCCCTTCCTACCCCCACCTTTCCCTCCCCAACCTCCCCACCTCCTATCTTCCCTCCTCACCTCCTGCTCTTCCGCGCGTCCCTCCCTCTTCCCTCCCACCTCCTCATCCCCTTTCCCTTCCCACCACTCTCCCTCCCCCCACCCCCCTCCTCCCCCACCACTCCCCACCCCCCCCCTCCTTGAAAAGCGGCGTCGCCCCGAAAGTTGAAAACGAACGCGGAGCCTCGCTTACACTGCGTGGAGCCATCCTGGAACATAAACACGCCGCCGGGAGCTTGACATGCCAAAACGGAATTTATGAGTCCGCTTTTTCCAGAGCTTAACTTCCGCCACGCCCCCCCTCCTCTCCCCCCCCTCACTCCCCTCTCCCCCTCAACCCCCCCTCCCCCTCCTCGACCCCCACCGTGGTTGTTTTTTTTTTTTTTTTTTTTTTGACACCCCCCCCTTCTCGTGGCGTTCGCTGCCGAGTTCAAAGGTTGGGGGGAGAGGGGAGGGGAAAGAGAGGAGAGGGAGAGGAAGAAGGAAAGAAAAGAAGGGAATAGGAGGGGAAAGAGGGGATGGGGAATGTGGGAAGATGGAGGAGAGAAAAAATAATGTAGAAAAAAAGTTGGAAAGGAGTTTTATTTTTATACGAGGTTGCAGACACTAGGGGTGTAAACTGGAGGATGGGTGGGGAAATGGGGGTGATGGTGGAAGGGGACTGATGGGGAACTCCGAGGGACGGAGGTGGGGTAAAGAGGGGTAATGGCAGGGCGGGATGGGAGATAATTTAGGAGGGGATTTTAGGAATGAGGGAAATAGGAGGAGGGGGATTATGTATGGGGGGAAAGGGAAGATGGTATTGTAAAGAGGGGCGTGGCCGGATAGTAGGGATGGAAATAAAATTATATGGGGATGAGGAAGGGGTAGGAAAGAGGAAGGGTTATGGGGGAAAGAGGTGATCATTTATTGAGAGAGGGGAAACAGGGGGTAGGGTGGTGATAGTGACACACACGGGGAACAACACTTCGACTGGACAAACACAAGTAGCAAAAATAAAGATTTACACACACGACGCATTGCAAAGCTTATCCCAGACTAACACAAATAAAAAATAGCTAAATTGTGAAAAAAATATAACTAACAAAAATTACAAGACACTTCACTACGAGACTACTATTCCCTAGCAAGCACCACATTTACAACTTTCAACACAAACACTATTCACAAGCAACTTTCAGACACACATTGGCACAAACCTTAACTTGTCTCTCTCCAACCTCTCTCTCCTTTATCCCCTCTCCCCCCTCCCTCTTCACTCAACTGGCCTAAACCGTAGCGGGTGCGTTAGCAGAGAGACAGGTACACACACACAACAGGGAAAAAGAACAAAAACAAACAAAAAAACAATTTATCCCAAAAATGGGCGAGAGACACAGTTATGGTCTGGACGGGAGTAGAGAAACAGGGGTGGAGTGGGAAGAGACGGGCGGGGAGTGAGAGAGGAGAGCGATAAAGAATTTTTTTGGGCGTTTTGGGGGGGGGAAGAGAGAGGGATAGAAAAAAAGATAAGGAGTAAGAGAAAAGAGAAAAAGAGTGAGGCAGAAAGAAAGAAAGAAAGAGAGAGAGAGAGAGAGAGAGAGAGAGAAAGAGAGAGAAGAAGAGAGAGAGAGAGAGAGAGAGAGAGAGAGAGAGAAAGTAAAGGAAAGAGAACGGGGAGAGAATGTGTGTATAATACATAAGTAGATAGATAAAGATATGACTTTAGATAGAATAAAGATTTAGATAGAAGAAGCAGATTATTGAAGAGATAGATAACGAAGGCAAACCAAAGAGAACATTTAATACACATATGTGAAGCGATCACATAAAAAAATAAACCAAAGTAAAATGCGAGAACGAAACAGAGAGATATAGCAGAGAAAATAATATCTTTAGAATAAGCATATAAACCATTACCTGGGAACGTATGATAACTGAGATAAGGGATAAGGCAATCGTTTAGGTCCGTGTCTTGGTAAGCCTTGACAGGGCATAATCCAAGAATTAAAGCGCAATTGGCCTGGTTGAACGAAATGACAAATTTAAATAGGTTCTGGGTTTGTCGATACACCCGCCAAGGAAAAGGCGGTGTATTATTCGGTGTAAAATGGAGCGAGAGGAATTGGGGGGATCGTTTTATTTTGTTTGTAATATATAGGTGAATATTCAAATCAAAAAATCTTAAATGAGAGGTATAGGATTGTTTTTCACTGATAATCTAAACATTTTCCATTTATTGTTGTAAGGTGCCTCTAGGGATTTGTTAATGTAAAAAGAGAAAGATTTCTTCATACTGTAATAAATAAATGATAAAAGTGAATGAGGGGAGGTACGCGCACCTAACAAGTGATACCTCAAGGTTGTTACGCAGAGGAAGATATGTATAGGAGTGTTTGTAGAGGGAGTTATCCGCGAGGCCGGAGACAGAAAAAAAAAAGAAAAAAAAAAGAAAAGAAGCGGACAAGTGGGAGGACCTTTGTCGACTAATTAGTTTATGAGAATTGATATTGAAATAGTATATAAATGGAAATCATGGAAATTATAATTTCAAGGATTAAAAATCACATTTTGGCACCAAGCCTTAATAAACGAACAAAAAAAATAATGAAGTAATAAATAAAAAGTAGTGATTCACAAATGGGATCGAAACCCATTCTCGAAATGTACTTCCAGAAAATCGAACACCCAAAAGACGTTTATACCTCAAAGAATCACATCCTAATACGAGGCTAAAACGTATTCTATTTCCGCGAAAAGTTTGCTGAAAAGAGAATTTAATTCGTTTTTTTAAATAAACCGTTTTGTATCTGTTGACACTCTGCAAAAAAAATTCCCTTCCAAATGAAAAAAAAAAAAAAAAAATTAAATTTAACAGTGTTTTATTAAAGAGTTAAAGTGTCTTTAAAACCTCGACTTCTGCTTAAAAGCCTTGTCGGAATTTCCCGCGCGTAAACAACAGTCACTTATCTCCGTTTTTTTGATGTGGGATACGAACCCACAAACATACACACACACATATATATATACATACATTTTTCTTTGTGATCTCCTTTGATGAAGTATTATCATCCACACCTGAAAAAAGAGAAAAAAGAAAAGCAGCTGTCCATGGAGCATTTTACAATTACATTTGCTGGGAATTTAAATATGAAAAAAAATGAATACTGGTATTGAAATCTTCATATTTAGTTATTCTCTCTCTCTCTCTCTCTCTCTCTCTCTCTCTCTAGGATCTCTCCTCTCTCTCCTCTCTCTCTCTCTCTCTCTCTAGTCTCCTGCTCTCTCTCTCTCTCTCTCTCCTCCTCCCCTCTCTCTCTCTCTCTCTCTCTCTCTCTACTCTCCTCTCTCTCTCTCTCTCTCTCTCTCTCTTCCGTCTTCAGTCTTCCTCTCTCAGGAAATTGATTCATATCTCCACAGTTATTAAGTTCCAATAAAAAAACACAATAAAAAAAAAATTAAGTAATAGAACCAAGAAGGAAAAGAACTTAAAAAGAAAAAAGAAAGAAGAAAAAGAAGAACGGAAGAAAGAAACCAAAGACAGAACACATACAAAAGAAAAGAAAAAAAGAACATGAAACGAGAAACGACAACAGAAGGCAAAAAGCAAAAAACAAACAAACAAACAAACAAACATAAAAACAACAATAAACTAAAATGAATACAAAAAACTAACGAAACCTCACCCCCAACGGCCGCTAACTAACCAAACTTAACCTAAACCGACATTTAAATCTTCCCTCCCCCCCCCCCTCCAAAAAGCCCCCTCCCTACCCCTCTCCATCCCCCTCCCCCTATCCACCTTCCCCTTTCTCTCCTCTTTACTTACCTCCCCCGTCTCCCTCTCCTTCCCCTCCCCCTTTTCCCTACTCCCCCCTCTCCTCTACCCTCCCCTCTGTTTCCCTCCCTAACAAAAAAATAAAGAAAAAAATAATTCCTGTTTGTTGGAAAGGCGTTAATTGGATCTAATGCACCGAAGGGTGAGGGTTATAGGGAGGGAGGGGGAACAAAAAACCCTTGTTTACACACTACAAGAAAACCAAACGGGGTAGGAGATAGGGGAGGTGAGCGGGAGGTGGGTGGGGTGGGGTGGGGTGTGTGGTTTAGGTTAAATGGACGCTCTTACTTGGCGGATCTGTTGTGAGGATTGGGGAGGGGAGAGGGGGAGGAAGGGGAGTTGGGGGTTAGAGGTAGGGGAGGTTAGGGATTAAGGATTAGGGTGAAGTTTAGGATTGGGTGGGGAAGGATTAGGAAATGGTGGAGTAGAATTAGGAATGGGAATGGGGTAGGGATAGGATAGGATTTGGGAATGAGGCTAGGATTAGGATAGGATAGGATTGGTGTTGGCGTGGGTTAGGATCGGGGGTAGCGTAGGATAGGATAGGATTGGGGATAGGATTGGGATTGGGATGGGTTAGGATTGGGATAGGTTAGGAGGGGATTACTGGTGGGTTAGGATAGGATTCGGGTGGGTTAGGATTGGTGTGCATATAGGGGGGAGAGGGGTTAAGATTATGTTGAAATGAAGGATAGATTGGGATAGGATGAGGGGAGGGGAAGGGGGGGGGCACAAAGTATAGGATTTGGATGAGGAGAGGTGGTGGGGGGATATAGGCATACCAACGACCTTCGAAAAGTGATAGGATTAGAGATAGGATGGGATAGGATAGGATTTAAGTGGAGGTAGGGAATAGGGGGGGGGGGGAGAAGGAGGATGGAGCAGAAGATAGAAATACAGGAGAGAAGACGAAGAAAAAGAAGGAGGGATAGGAAGAGAAAATGAAATAAAGAAAAGAGGGAGAGATGATAACGGAAGGAATAAGGAGAAAGGGGAAAAGGAAAGGGAAGAGAAGAGAGAATGAGGGATAAGAACGGAGGGTAAGCAGAGGAATCGAGAAAGGGAAGTGAGGAGAAGAATAAAGAGGAGAAAGAGAGAGGAAACGAGAAGATAAGCAGAGGGCAAAATCACGAGAGAGTGGTGAGAGCGGAAGGATATGGAGAGAAGGAGAGGAAGGGGGAGGGGGAGGGAGAGGCGAGTATGAGGAGTGTGGAGAGATGAGAGGAAGGGGAGGAGAAGGAAGGAAGGAGGAGGAGAGGGGAAGAAAAGATCAAAGAGGATATAATGTAAGAACGTACTGGTTGCAACAGGAACAACGAAGGGGAAGGCAAGAAAACACACGAATATGTCGAAGGCCTTTTCGCTATTACAGAGAGAAAGGCCTTCGACATATTCGTGTGTGTTTCTTGTCCTTCCCCTTCGTTGTTCCTGTTGCAATCTGTTGCATCATGAATTCCATGATTCCACAAAACGTACTGGGGTTGGATGAGGGTAAAGAGGGAGGAATGGGGCATGGTATAAATATATATATGAACACAGCACAAACACAATCACGTGAACACAAAAATGAAAATGAAACTAGCCACAATGAAATTGAGAAAAGCGTGACGTTTCGGAACTCTTCTCGAGTTCCTTCATGCAGACAAAAAACCGAAATGGCATTTTCGGTTTTTTGTCTGATGAGGAACTCGAGAAGAGTTCGAAACGTCACGCTTATTTCTCAATTCTCATTGTGGCTAGTATTCATTTTCAATATATATATATATATAGGTATATATAATTATATATATATATATATATATATATATAGTATGTAATATAATAGTAGATATAGATAGATAGATAGATAGATAGATATAGATAGATAGATAGATAGATAGATACACACACACATATATAGATATTGTATGTGTGGTATGATA
>NW_020871575.1:222858-229631 GCF_003789085.1 Penaeus vannamei | reverse complement strand
GAGAGAAGAGGAGAGAGAAGGAGAGAGTAGGGAGAGCGCGAAGAAGAAACAAAGGGAGGAGAGAGGAAGAGAAGAGAGAGAGAGAGAAGAAGGAGAGAGAGAGAGAGAGAGAAGAGAGAAGAAGAGAAGAGAGAGAGCGAGAGAGAGGGAGAGAGAGAGAGAGGAGAGAAGAGAGAGAGAGGAGGAGAGATGATGAGAGATGAGAGAGAGAGAAAGAGTAGAGAGAGAGAGAAGAGAAGAGAGAGAGAGAGATGAAGAGAGAGAGAGAAGCAGGAGAGAGAGAAAGCGAAACCACAAAGGCATCTACCCGTATCCTACAACACGCACAAACACGCACACATGAATAAGCAGAAAACCTAATCTAACACAAAAAAAGGTTCCCCCTGAAATATTTTGCGCCGTTTCCCTCTCGACTCGCAGCGAAAGTGGCACATCACGTCTCTTAACCCGCAGCCTCTCCCCTTCGCAAGCACGGCGCCCCGACGCCAACGCTTGCAACTTGAGGAGCTCGGGCTGCAATATGGAAAGCGTTCTCCTCTCTCTCTCTCTTTATCGCTTTATTTCTCTTTTTGTCTGTCTCTCTCTCTCTCTCTCTCTCTCTCTTCTCTCTCTCTCTCTCTCTCTCTCTCTCTCTCTTCTCTCTTCTCTCTCTCTCTCTCTCTCTCTGTCTTTCTCTGTCTGTCTCTTTATCTCTCTATCTCTTTGTCTTTCTCTGTCTATCTGCCTCTCTCTCTGTCTCTCTCTCTGTGTCCTCTCTCTCTCTCCACTTCCCCTCAATATATTCCATCCCCTTGCCTTTTTTCCTCTTCCTCTTTTATCGTGTTCAAATTGTCTCCCCCCTTTCTCCATCTCCCGTTTTGCATCCTTGCCTTCCTTCTCTCCCTCCCTCTAGTTCCATCCACTTCTCGTATTTTTCCTCTTCCCTCCCATCATTCTTTTCCTCCCTCCTTCTCTTTCTCCTAACTTATCCCCTCCTTTTTCCTTCACCTTCTCTCCCTTCCCTCCTCTTCCCCTACACCTCCTTATCCCTCCTCCACTCCTTCTCCCTCCCTTCGCTCCTCTTCCGTCCACCTTCTATACACCTCCCTCCTTTTCCCTCGCTTCCCTCTTCTTCCCTCCATATCCCTCCTCCTCTAATTTTCCCACTAACTCCTTCCCTCCCCTTCCCTCCATCCCCCGCCTCGGCTCTTCTCCCCTTCTACTTATCCCACTCTCTCCCTCTTCTAAATAAAGAGAGAAATGGGAGAGAAGAAGAAAATGGCGTCCGTATGAGATCCTGTTGGTGTCGGGGCTTTTGATGTGCACTTTGACTAATAAAAGCCTAAAATCGCTTCTCTGTCTCTCTTAGTCCCCTTCCCTCGCCGCCTCTTTCCCTCTTTGTTTGTTGGTTTGTTTTCGTTTTTTTGTATGGCTGTTTCCCTCTCTCTCTTTCTTTTTTTCTCTTCTCCCACCTTCCTCTCTCTCTCTCTCTCTCTCTCTCTCTCTCTCTCTCTCTCTCTCTCTCTCTCTCTCTCTCTCTCTCTCTATTATTATAATATATTATTATATATATTTATATACTATATATATATATATATATATTCCTATATATATGTATGTATGTATATATATATATATCATATATATATATTTACTAATATATATATGTATGATGTACATATGTCACTGCTCTCTCTGTCCTCTCTTTCTTACCTCTCCTCCCCTCCTTCCGTCTCTCTCTCTCTCGTATCTCTCTTCCCTGCTTCCGTCTCTCTCTCTCTCTCTCCCTCCTGCCCCCCCCTTGTCTCTCTCTCTCTCCCTCTACCCTCTCAATCTATCTAACCCTCCTCTTGTCTCTCTCTTTTTTTTTGTCTCTCTTCTATCTTTCATCCCTATTCCCTCGAGGAGCAGATAGAGAGAGAGAGAGAGAGGTGAGAGAGAGAGATGAGAGAGAAGACGAGAGGAGAGAAGAGAGAGCAGAGCAGACGAGAGATGAGATGAGAGAAGAGACGAGCAGAGCAGAGAGAGAGAGAGAGAGAGAGAGGGAGGGGGGAGGGGAGGAGAGGAGAGAGAGAGTGAGGACGGGAACAGACATGCATGTATACATACAGAAAAGAATAAATGTTGTCAATGTAGTACTTGTTGTTTATTATAGAGACGTGGTTAAGCCGTCTACCTCGGCTGGCGGTGTAAGTCTCCTAAAGCCCAGGAAGGAGTCTCTTGGCCAAACAGTATTTCTGCCGCCGTATTTAGTCCGTTAAGGCCGAGCTGATGTCAGAGTAGCCGAATTGTATGTGCAACCGTGTTTAGTCCGTTAAAGGCTTTTCATCAGCGAAAGACAAGACTAGAGAGGCTGTTTGTGGAATATAAGGGTTTAAACATTCCTTTTCTGGTGACTTTTATTACATCGACAACACAACTTATGCAAATAAACAAAGATTTGGCATTTAAACATAATAAAATAACACACATTATAAAGTATACATATGAATAGTATTTATGACAAGAGAAAGAAATAGAAATAAATCAATGGTTCCTGACTAAGTATGTTTCAGGGGAGACTATATTACTACATTATTCCCTTCCAAGTGAGAGGAAGGAGGACCGCTACAGTTTTCTTTGGGCGAACATACGAAGGTTGCACATGGTTTGCGAGGTTACGAGATCCATCAAGTAAGTAAGCAGCTCAACACGATCTATAGCAATCAAATCAGAAATGGCATCGTGGTTGAGAGTAAGTCTTCCTCGTACGCCTAAGACCTTCGTTTGGCCCTCGCGAGGTGGCTGAGGGGACGTCGGATGGAATCTACTCGGACGAACACATGGGTACGGTCGTGGAGATCGCGACTGACGAAGGAGTTCCTGGTTGATGGTTGGCGGGGTTGAACAGGTCGAAGCTTGGACATGACAGCCCAGAGCTTGGCTGCATGATCCTTGGCAGGGCTGGTAATGGAGCCTGAGGAATTGCATAGTATTTCCCCCGTCAGGCGGATTGATGTACCATATACAAGCTCTGCAGAAGTGGAGCCAAGGTCGGACTCGAAGGAGCTCCTGATGTCTCAAAGCACAAGAGATGTCGTCCAGTCTTCATGCTTTGAGCCATGAATGATGATTTTAGTTGACGGTGAAATTGCCGACCGAGACCGTTGGCTTGAGGATGGTAACTTGAAGTACGGTAACGTCGAATACCCAGCAGAGTCATAGGGCGTAATTCTGTACGTGCCGTAAAAGTTAATCTAGTATGAAAGTTTATCTTCATTGAAATCCTTTAAAGTTTAATCTTTATTTATTATTTATTTTGATCTTTATTGGGCATGCTCAAAATTAAATCCTGCACGTGCAAGAACGAACTAGTTAATCCCACCAATATGTATCGAAACGTCATCAACTCCATTAAGAAAATATAGTGTTGAATGGCCAATAATGTTATTGTAGGCGATAATAACAAATTCTGACATTTTCTTGTTAACTTATATTATTTATTTATAAGTTGTGCGATACTCAAACTGCAGTTATAACTCTCAACAGTGAAAAGAAAAACGAAAGAAAATCCCACAGAGAATTCGAGTTCACAGACACGAAAAGCAATGTTATATCCAGGGGCCGGATTCACTTACATACGATCTTAACGCATTTACCAGCGGGTCATTTACCATTGCGTTTACCAGTCATGGTAAAAGCGGGATTCACGAAGAAATGGTAAGTTGATATGCTGAGTTAGCAATCGTAAATCAACTCATTCTAATGGTAGCCAACAGAGGGCTCTGGTAACAGCAATTTCAACCAATCAGCGAGCGCCATACATAATCTTTTAGGTTCCTTCGGCAATCACGTAGCATGTAAACAAAACTAGACACAGCGAGAGGGGTTAAATAATCGTCAGAGCTAAAACACAATTTAAGCACATGTAGAAAAAAAAATATATATTTATTAGATTATATCCATGTTGGATTATATTTACTGTATAGATAGGAACAAACACAAAACTATTTTATTAATATATCATTGTTAACTCAAACCAAAGAGACAGTCCAAACGGCTTTTTATTTATATATTTTTTCACATTGCAAGTTTATTATCAGCAAGGTAGTTTTTTTCTAAAGGATTTGTAATAATTATGTCAGATTTTTTGTTAAAGTTCACTTATCTATGCGGTTCCATGCATTCTAGTATAATGTAGGCCTTAAGTTTACAAGAATCTGTGTGGATTTTATTCTTGCTATTTTTATGTGAAATTTTGCACTTTTCATTATGTCCGCATTGTGATATCTGTTGCCATTATATTAGTTACATTAGATGTAAAAACAAACCTAAACTTTGCATAGATATTGATTTTTTGACGAGATAAGTGATGAATCGTCTTCCAGAAGTTACTAGTGCTCTGACTATGATTTACCATGGTAATCTATGGCAAGTTGTTAGAGAATACACACCGCCTGCCTGTTTTACCTTGGTAACTATAGTTACACCAGTGGATTTTACATCGTAAGTGTTAGTGATCCGGGCCAGGGGCGGATTCACTAATATACGATCGTAAAGTATTTACCAGCGGTCATTTACCATTGCGTTTACCAGTCATGCAAAGTGGTATCACGGAGAAATGGTAAGTTGGATATGCTGAGTTACAATCGTAAGTTGACTCATTCTAATGGTAGCCAATAGAGGGCTCTAGTAAAGGAATTACCAATCAGCGAGCGCCATACATATCTTTTAGGTTCCTTCGGCCAATACGTAACATGTAAACAGAATAGACACAGAGATTGTTTAATAATTGTCAGAGCTAAAACACTGTTTAAGCACATGTAGAAAAAGAATATATTTATTGATTAAATCCATCATGTTGGATATATATTTACTGTATAGATACGAACAATACAAACCTTAATTAATATATTATTGCTAACTCAAACCAAAGAGACAGTCCAAACAGCTTTTTT
Source organism: Penaeus vannamei (assembly GCF_003789085.1). Classification (NCBI taxonomy): domain Eukaryota; kingdom Metazoa; phylum Arthropoda; class Malacostraca; order Decapoda; family Penaeidae; genus Penaeus; species Penaeus vannamei. Next base: position 224,715 of record NW_020871575.1, on the reverse strand, counting down.
TATTATATAATTTTCATCATTCAGTTTATATATAGCAAGGTATTTTTTTCTAAAACATTTGTAATAATCATGTCAGAGATTTAAAAAAAATGTTAAAGTATTTATCGGTTCCGTGCATTCTAGTATAATGTAGGCCTATAAGTTTACAAGAATTTGGGTGGATTTTATTCTTGCTAGTTTCAGTGAAATTTGCACTTCTTACTATGTCCGCATTGTGATATCTGTTTGCCATTATATTAGTTACATTAGATGTAAAAACAAACCCAAAACTTTGCATAGATATTGATTTTTTGACGAGATAACACGTGATGACATCGTCTTCCAGAAGTTACCAGTGCTCTGACCACTGGTAAAATTTACCATGGTAACTCCAATGGCAAGTTGTTAGAGAATACCACCACTGTCTGTTTACCATGGTAACTATAGTTCCAATGATATTTTACCATCGTAAGTGCGTTAGTGAATCCGGGCCCAGGTGCCGGATTAAAGAAAATCCCTCAGAGAATTCGAGTTCACAGATACTGAAAAGTATTGTTATATCCAGGGGCCGGATTCACTAGCGCACTTACGATGGTAACATCACTGGTAATTATAATTACCATGGCAACCAGACATTGGTGGTATTCACTAACAAATTTCACATGAAAACTAGCAAGAATAAAATCCACTCGATGTTTTGTAAAATTATAGGCCTATATTGTACTAAAATGCATGGAATCGATAGATAAATGAACTCTTAAAGAATTCTTCTCTTGCATAAGCATTACAAATTCTGTAGAAAAAACTACCTTGCTGTTATACAAACTGGCATTGCCAACGTTAAACGGATCAAGAAATTTCTGTATTTATCGGCAATTTGACAACAAACTCCAAAGCGCTTGGGCAAGAAATGAAATGTTTCCTTGACGACAGATGGCGATGAATAAAAATTTTGTTTAGTCCGGTTCTTTGTTTAACAGTGATGGAAAGTAAATGGATAAATAAAAAACTGTTTCTTTGGTTTGAGGTAAACAATATATTAATATAACGTGTCTGTATTGGTTCCTATCTGTACGGTAAATATATATATATCCCACTTAGTGGATATAATCAAATATACTATTTATTTCTACATTTGCTTCATTGGTGTTTTAGATTAGTTGACGATTAGTCTGTTTACATGTTACGTGATTGGCCGAAGGAGCCTAAAAGTTTATGTAAGGCGCTCGCTGATTGGTGGAATTCCTTTACTAGAGCCCTCTATTGGCTACTTTTAGAATGAGGCGATTTACGATTGTAACTCCTCATATCCAAATTACCATTTCTTCGTGAATCCCACTTTGTCATCACTGGTAACCGCAATGGTACCCCTGGTAAATGCGCTACGATCGTATGTTAGTGAATCCGGCCCCAGGTTAGAAAAACACCCCCAACTTATGTAACATATCAATAGACTAAAAAAGAAAGCTTTTGATAACATCGCCGTTAGGTTTCAAATTCAGAGTACAAACCTCCTGAATCTTCGGATTACAATGACTTTAAAGCCGCGTGGAAATTTGTTATGATATTCCTCGACAGCACATCCTGAAAAACTACCCACCCCGTGTCCCGCGATCACTCACGAGAAAGAGCTCTCGGAGGAAACTCTCCCGCGAATTTAAACTGATGTGAGTATCTTTTGTTTGGCTCCTTTAATTCAGTTGACAATAAAATTAAAAGGGTAATTGAAATTTTTTTTTTTTTTTATTTGCAGTGGCACAGATGCATATCTTCATGATATAATACTACCGTAAATGTGTATATTGTCTGTTAAAAAACGCCTAATGGGATAACGAGACAATTGCGGACAAGTCTGGTGATAATGAAATGTCGGAGGGA
>NW_020871575.1:207858-212858 GCF_003789085.1 Penaeus vannamei | reverse complement strand
CAAAAGAGAAATTTTGCGGTTAGTCCCCCCCCCTCATCCCCCCTCTCCTCCCTTCTTCGTCCTCCCCCTCTCTCTTCTTTTTCTCTTCTGTCTCTCTATGCTCTTCTCCCATTTTCCTTTTCGGCTCCCCCCTCTCTTTCCCTTCCTCCTTCGTTCTCCCCCTATCACTCTTCTTTTTCTCTTCTGGCTCTCTCTGTGCTCTTCTCCTATTCTCCCTTTCGTCTCTTCTGCTCTCTCTCCCTCTCTCGCCTCTTCCCCCTCTCTCTTCTTCTTCTCTTCTGTCTCTCTATGCTCCCATTTTCCTTTTCGTCTCTCCCCTTCTCTTTCCCTCCCTCTTTCGTTCTCCCTCTATCACTATTCTTTTTCTCTTCTGGCTCTCTTTATGCTCTTCTCCCATTCTTCCTTTCGTCTCTTCTGTTCTGCCCCCCTTCCTTATTTGTTCTCCCCCTTTCTCTCTCCCTTTTCTCCTCTGCCTTTCCTTATATTATTCTCCCGTTCTCCTTATTGCCTCCTCTGCTCTCTCCCCCACCCTAATTTATTCTACTCCTTTCTCTCTCCCATTTTTTCTTCTGCCTTTCCTTATATTCTTTTCCCATCCTCCTTATCGTCTCTTCTCCTCTCTCTCTTTCCCTCCTTCGTCCTCCCTCTCTCTATCTCTCTCCTTTTTCACAAGTCGTCCTTATGTTCTTCTCCCATTCTCCCTTTCGCCTCTTTGCCTCTCTCTGTTTCATTTTCTTCTTTCTTTCTTTTTCATTTTCACTCTCCCCATCTCCTCTATCCTCTCTCCTCTTCTCTTTATCTCTTGCTTCCTACCTTATTATCCCCATTCCCTAAAAAACCAGGTCCGCCCGCACCTAGCGTATCACCGCCATCGCCCCCCCCCCCCCCCCCCACCCCCCTGCCCCTCATCTCCCCTTTTCTCTCTTCCCCCTCTTTCCGCCTGCCCAACCCGTCGTTCCCTCTTTCCTGCTCCTCCCACCTCTCCTCCCTCCCATCATTGATCAAACCGTGNAAAGGAAAGAGGGAAAAAAGGGAGAGAGAAAGAGAGAGAAAAAGAGAGAGAGGAAGAGAAGAGAAGAGAGAGAAGAGGAAGAGAGAGAGAGGAGAGAGAAGCGAGAGAAGAAGAGAGAGGAGAGAGAGGAGAGAAGAGTGAAAAAAGAAAAAATAAATCAATAGAAAAAGAAAAGAATTTTGAAAGTCTTTCGGCTACATCATATTTCACCCTCATAAATTTTCTTTTCTCCCCCCACTTCTTACTTTTCCTTTCCCTTTTCTTCCTTCCCTTCCTTATAATTTTCTTTTCTCCTCCGATTCTATTCATTCCCTTCGTCCCTTTCTCATTTCTTGCTTTCCATTTTTTTCTTCCCTCACTCCTCTCCTCTTCTCTTTCCCTTCTTATTTCCCTTTCTTTCTTTCCCTTCTCTCTTTCACCTCCCAATCCTCCTCTTCTTATCCCTCTCTTTCCTGCTTTTCCTTCTCCTCGTTTCCCTTTTTTCTCTCACCACCTACATTCCTCTCCTCTTAATCCTTCCCTTTCTCTCCTTTTCCTTCCTCCTCTTTCTCAACACATACAAACTCCTTCAAATAACATGTTATTATCATGCAGATTATACATACCGAACGCTTCAAAAATTCCTCTTCATTTTTTTTTATCGTCCCTCCTCTTCTTCTCGTTATTTTCTCTCTCCTCTCCTTCTCTCTGGTTCTTCTTTGGCTTGGCTTTGTTTTTGGGTTATTTTTGTGTAAGAGAGAGGGGTGAGGTGGGAGTGGGGGGTGGGTGGGGAGACATTCTGCTAAAAGGGAGATAGAATTAAAATAGATTGAGATATAAGGAAAAGAAATATGAAGGGAAGAGAGGAGTGGAAGATAGATAGATAGATAGATGGATATATATATTTATTATATATGATATATATATATATATATATATATATATATATATATATATAATATATATATAAATATATATAGATAATAGATTAGATAGATAGATAGATAGATAGATAGATAGATAGATAGATAGATGATAGATGATAGATAGATAGAATTGATAGATAGATAGATAGATATATAGATAGATAGATAGATTGATGATAGATAGATAGAGATAGATAGAGATAGAGAGAAGAGAGAAGAGAGTGAAAGAAAGAAGAAAGAAGAGAGGGAGAGAGAGAGAGAGAGAAAGAGAAAGATAGAGAGAGAGAAAGGAGAGAGAGAGAGGGAGAGAGAGAGAGAAAGATAGAGAGAGAGAAGGAGAGTGGGAGATAAACGGAGAAAAAAAATCAAGAGAGAAAAAGAAAGACAGAAAAAAAGAAGAGAGAAAAAAAAACAGACAAACAGACAACCAGAGGGGAAAAAAAGGACAAAAAAAACACCCAAAAAGAAAAGAGACAAAAGAGAGGGAAGGGGGGGGACCCTCCACCCCTCTCCCCGCCCTCAAATTAGCCCGAGGAATGGCGTGCAGTTGACAGCGAGGTTTCCAAGCACGTGAGTCGACCTATTTCACCCTCAAGAATTTGTCGCTTCCCTTCCCTCTCTCTCTCCGTCTCACTGCTCATCTCCTTCCCAATCTCTGCCTCTACGTGTCCCTTTGCTTCGTTTGTTTGTTTGTCTGTCTGTCTATTTATCTATCTAAAAACTGTTTTATCGTTTTGAATGGTTTTATTAATTCTTAATTATTATTGATATATTAAAAATTTAATTAAATTCACGGAAAAAATGGTTTAATGATTACTTATGATATGATGACACTATAACTTGCAAAATCATTTATTTACCAAACACTAACATCACTCTAGATATATCTGTTAACAAGGAAAAGAAAAGAAGAAAGAAAGAGGCTTATTATTTGTCAAAATCGGCGAGAAGACAGGCTGTTCGAAACCCTGGGCCGCGGGAAAATTAATTCATAGAAAAGATTCCGTGGCGGCGAAGAGATCGGTATCCACTGATGTATTCAGATGCAGCAGAAACGGACATAAAAACACAGCCACACATACTCATATAAATAGCTAGATCAAGAAATAGATAAGTAAATCACCATAGATAGATATATTATCTATATATATTATATATATATATATATATATATATATATATATATATATATATATATATATATATATATATAATATATATTATATATAAAACAGACAAGCAGACAGACTGATAGATAGATAGCTGAAGAAAAATATTGACATACATACACATGCATATACATACATATGCATATATATATATATATATATATATATATATATATATATATATATATATATATATATATATTATACAGAGAAGAGAGAGAAAGAGAGAGAGAGAGAGATAAAGAGAGAGAGAGAGAGAGAGATACAGAAAGAGAGACAGAGAGAAAGGACACAGAAAATCCTTATTATTCTCTGAAAATGTTTGTACAAAATAAAACTAGTGATATAAAGACAAACCTTGACCCAACCGCCAAGAACCCCCCCCCCCAAAAAAAAAAAAAACGAAAAGGAATTAGAGTAGAAGGAGAGAAAAGAAGAGAGAGGCGGAGAAAGGAAGGGAAGCGAAGCCATTCAAACAAAGAGAGAAAATTTTGCGGTTAGTCCCTCCCCCTCATCCCCCCTCTCTCTCCCTTCTTCGTCCTCCCCCTCTCTCTTCTCTTTTCTCTTCTGCTCTCTCTATGCTCTTCTCCTATTCTCCCTTTCGTCTCTTCTGCTGTCTCTCCTCCCTCTCTCGTTCTCCCCTCTCTCTTCTTCTTCTCTTCTGTCTCTCTAATGCTCTTCTCCCATTTTCCTTTTCGTCTCTCCCCCTCTCTCTCCCTCCCCCTTTCGTTCTTCCCCTCTTCTTTTTCTCTTCTGTCTCTCTATGCTCCCATTTTCCTTTTCATCTCTCCCCTTCACCTTTCCTCCCTCCACGTTCTCCCCTTATCACTTTTCTTTTCTCTTCTGGCTCTCTCTATGTTCTTCTCTCATTCTTCCTTTAGTCTCTTCTGTCTGTCTCCCTCCTCCTTATTTGTTCTCCCCCTTTCTCTCTCCCTTTTCTCTCTGCCTTTCCTTATATTCTTCTCCCATTCTCCTTATTGCCTCCTCTGCTCTCTCCCCCACCCTAATTTATTCTACTCCTTTCTCTCTCCCATTTTTTCTTCTGCCTTTCCTTATATTCTTTTCCCATCCTCCTTATCGTCTCTTCTCCTCTCTCTCTTTCCCTCCTTCGTCCTCCCTCTCTCTATCTCTCTCCTTTTTCACAAGTCGTTCCTTATGTTCTTCTCCCATTCTCCCTTTCGCCTCTTTTCCTCTCTCTGTTTCATTTTCTTCTTTCTTTCTTTTTCATTTTCACTCTCCCCATCTCCTCTATCCTCTCTCCTCTCTCTCTTACTCCTCTTCATTCCTCCTTTTATCCCCATTCCCCTTTACTCTCCCCTCTCCTTTCACTTCCCTCCCCTCTTCTGTCTCTCTCCTCTTCTCACCCCTCACTTCTTCCCTCCTCCGCCCCCCTCTCCTCTTCCTTCCCCTCTCCCTCATTCCATCCCCGCCCCCCCCCTCTCTCCTTCTCTTCTCTTTGGCAATGTTACGAGTTGGATCATATTTTTCCTTTTCTTTTTTCTTCAGTTCACGTTTATCAATATGAGGAAGGGAGAGGGGGGAGGAGAGGAAAGAGGGAGACACGCAAGAAAGAGGAAGAGAGAAGGAGAGAGAGAGCAGAGAGAGAGAGAGAGAGAGAGAGAGAGAGAGAGAGAGAGAGAGAGAGAGAGAGAGAGAGAGAGAGAGAGAGAGAGAGAGAGAGAGAGCGACAGACAGAGAGAGAGAGAGGACAAAGAGATGAAAAAGCACAACCTCTGCGTGTTTATGTGGCGCGAACGCACTCACGGACACATCCCCATAAACAGCGCACAAACAGAGAGGCATTCAACCCGTGATATATCTCGCTCTCCCTTCTTATATAGAAAAGCACTAACATACAATAAGTATACCTTCTGTCTTGTTTGTCGATAAGCTAGGTGTAGTTGAGCGGACTTG
>NW_020871575.1:190227-193449 GCF_003789085.1 Penaeus vannamei | reverse complement strand
TATATAATATATATGTGTGTTTCTGCGAATGTGTGTATATATATATATATATGTATATATATATACTATATATATATATATATATATATATATATATATATATATATGTATATATATATATATATATATATATATATATATATATATATATATATATATATATATTTTGTGTGTGTGTGTATGTACACACACACACACACACACGCACACGTGTATTTTTTTCTTTTTGATTCTATGTGTGTATACGAAGCATGTGTTGGTGAGTGTTTGTGTGTACTTTTCTTCTGTGTGCTGTGGTAATATATGACGCAACATCTGTGAATATATCAAGGAGAAAAAGTCAAAGTGTTTTTCATTTGTCTCTCATGCGATGGTTTCATAATCCCTGGCATGCTCCATAAACTATATTTTCTTATCTAAGATTTGTTTTACTAATTCTCTCTCACACACACTGTCTCTCTGTTTTCCTTCATTTCTATTTTTGTTTTCTTATTTCTACTGACTGTATCCTATGTAGCATCATGTACCGTCTTATTTCATTCTTCCCTCTCTTATCCTGTATGTATTGTCTGCTCTCTGTTTCCTAGGTTATCATTTACTCCTCTCGTATTCTCCGACTCTCTACCTCTGTCCTTCCATATCCCTACGTCTTTCATTCTCTAAGCCTATCTTTTCTTTCTTCGCTATTCTCTTCTCCCTTTACTCCCTTTTTTTCTTTCTTCGCTATTCTCTTCTCCCTTTTTTTTACCCTTTTCTCTGACCCTCTTCCTTAGTCTGTTTCTGTTTATTTTCCTCTGTCACTCTCTCCTCCTTTCTTCCTCTTTTCTCTCATTTTCTCTCTTCTCTCCTTTCTCCGTTTCTTTCTCCTTTCTCTGCTGTAATTCTGTTTATTTTGTTATCTTGATCAAAAAAATAAAATAACTATAAAGGAATCATTCGGTTTGTTGCGAAACACTTGTTCTGTAAAGCCCTTTGCGTAACAATATCATCCTCACACCTGCCGTTCGCTTGGAGACCAACTTGATACCACCCGAAACGATAATCAAAACCAATTTTAAGTTTATATAGAGAAATTTGTCATGTATAGTCTTGATCTGTCCCTTCCTTCCATTCGAGGAGCCATGCATGCTGATCCAATCGCCCAAACATTTCTTCGTGCTGACAGAAGATCTTCTCGCGTTGCTGAGAGGAAAAGCAGGATCACGAACGATGGCACGTTCAGCCTTAGCGACGAAGGTGAACCCGGGATCCGAGCGACGCCACAGACTTCCCCAAGAGAGCGTCGAGGTAAGTGGTCTTCTCCATACGCCTGTCCTCTCCTGTCCTGTCCGGGTATTATATTGACTTAAATCATAGACGTATAAAGGGATATTTTACATGTTTAGAGAGTAGTGAAATGTTTTGTTAGAAGTGATTACAGTAGATCAGAAGGACCTTTAAGATTTAAGGTCGTTTTGGTTTATGAATAGAAATCATATACGGTGGGGATGCAAGTACCGTGCATTGCAAGGAGAGGGTAATTTTACAGAATACCGATGGAGTCCTCTCACTCTCTACTAGCCAAATATATAGAAATTATACCGCCCTTTCCCCATTAGCAACAATCTTGGCCCGATAGCAGGGGGGGACATAAAAGATACCAGGGAAACTGCAGGGTAAAATACAAATAACACAGTCACTATATTGTTTAATGCAGTTGACTGTGCCCCCTGCGTCCTCTCTCCTAACGGGCTGCAATGGAAGACAAAGAATCCACGTCTTTACGGCAGGGTAGAGCGTACGACCGCCATGCCATGTCTGATGCCCTCTCCTGCCCTGAAAACGTGGAGGATCCTTTGTTTTTCTAGGCGTGGATTGGGGGCGGGGGTTCGCAGGGGACACAGCTTGCATTAGACGATATAGTGACTGAGTCTGCATATATTAGCATTTTACCTCGCAGTTTCCCCGGTTGCAGGTGGGTCGGTGCTTCATGCGCAGTGTGATGTGAAGCGATGGTATGGTAGTCTTGTTAGTGCTAAGTGCTTGGATTCCTTCTTGCCTGCAGCTGCCACCACTGGCTAGCCTAGTGCATAAGCCTCCCCCTGCCAGTTCACAGCCTTTCCATCATCGAGACTCCTTCAGTATCTCCTCGTGGCCTCCCATGGAAATTGGGTACCTTGTGGTCACAGGCTAAACTGTGGGGGAGCAGGAGGCCCCGAGTTTGGGGTCATGGCCCACCGGCATGTGGACATGCCCTGGCCCTGTACCAACTGCTGACCCTAAGCCCCCTGGGGTTAATGGGAGGCTCGGGGGAGGTGGGCCTTGCCAATCCTCCTTCCCCCCCTGAGATAACTAATGGGTAGTGTTCACTATAATTGGAAATGATGGATGGAGGGGAAAAGTCCCTCTCACCCAGCAAGGGAGGCGGGCTGTGGACCCCGTTGGGAGGGCGACTGCTAGGGCGCAGGTTAGGATCGGGAACTACTTGTCCCGCCTGCATTCTGGCAGCCGCCAGCCCAGACTGAAGCTTGTGGGGGAAAGCCCTAGGGAACCCCACAAGTGGATGATGTGTCCTGCAGCCCACCACCCCCTTATATGAGATGTTCTATGCCTAATATGCATCTGTGGCAGATAGTTGTCCCAGGCGAGATATTTATATTGTTATGGGTGACTTCAATGCGGTATCTGGCTGTGATCGAGCCTGCTATGAGATATCTGTCGATCCCCATGGTTGAGGAGCTGATGCCGTTAGCAAGCATAACCTCCTTTTCTGGGAATTTGCAAGGTCACAGATGTTTGTCATGCGGCTCGTCTGACAGGGGATCAGGATTCGCACTGTTCTCAGGTGCGCAGAACTCGGTCACTGTTAAGAAGGGACAAGGAACAGTTTATTAGGAGTAAATGACCTTCGCCCTGCATACGAAGCCCTGAGAAAGCTGAACTCCTCGCCCTCTTCATGGGTAACAGCAGTTTGCTTAGTAAGTGGCCAGATCATCTCAGATCCTGTTGCGGTGCGGGAACGTGGGGCTGAGTACTTTGAACAGTTGTATTAGGGATGTGGGTAGTGCCGAGATTATGTTGCCGGACCCACCCATCAGTGAAGATCCTATCTCCCTGACTGAAGTTAGGGGGGCGATCTCCAAGCTGAGGAGTGGTAAAGCAGCAGGTATCTGCGGCATACCAGCTGAACTGTTAAAGGCTGGTGGTGAACCTATGGCGCACGGGTTACATGCTGTCCTGGTG
>NW_020871575.1:162727-167727 GCF_003789085.1 Penaeus vannamei | reverse complement strand
TATTTTGTGCTTATTAACGACTTCAGTACTACAGTACGTTAACATCTAAATATTCTAGTTTCTTATAGGTAATGTAAAATACTTGATACAAGTATGCTCATAGTAATGGATTTTCCTTTCTTTTCACAGCAATTGGATATCCACGTAAGTTTGGAAAATCAGGGGAAATCTTTTATTTATGCCTTATCACTTCTTTGCTGACTGTAGAGTTTTTTTAATATATATTTTTTGACTCAGGGTACTATCCTTCTCATCATTCTCATGATCATTATTAAAATTGTACTTCATAATTCCTTTTTTTTCTAATATATGCATGTGATGTAGAAGGCAACCTCAACATATAGTTTCTCCTTGGTAATGCAATATACTTCATAGAAAATCACTTTCGTTTATGCCTTATCACATGATATCTTATATAATTGAATTGGTATATATTTAATACGGTATATGTATTATTTACGAATTGTTTCTTATGACCATAGGATTGATTTATTGACATAGATTTAGCCAAGCGACTGAAGTTAAAAAAAAAGAGTGTTTGAGATTCTGGAAAATCGTTTTCACTTTATTATTCTTACTGTCTGATACATTTGTTTTTAGATTTTTCATACGAAATGCACATAAATATTAATATATCAATGGATTTTTTTTCTCTTGACAGCAACTGGAGCTCCAACAAGTGAGTTTGTGAAGTTTGAGAAAATCTCTCACATTATGTTATTTTTTTGATGTGACTCATTCATGAAACATATTTTCCGTATATTTTGTGCCTATTAATTACTACACTACTGTCATGAGTTTTAGAAATGTGGAAAAATATACACTATTCTGTTTATACCGCCATTCTATATTGTATATCATATGTACTGTACTGTTTTGCTTATGATGTATCTTAACTCTATACGTATTACACAGGTACGATTGCATATATACATGTAGGATATAATGCAACCTCTACATATTTCAGTTTCATATAGGTAATGTAATATACAATGATATGCAATTATGTTCATAGTATTTATTTTTCTTTTTTTTTTTAGCGAAACCTGAACATACACAAAGTAAGTTTGGGAAATCCGGGGAAATCTCTTTCATTTATGCCTTATTACGTGATATATTATATAATTGAGTTGGTATATATTTGATACACTATATGTATTCTATGCGAACCGTTTTTTCTATGATCATAGCAATGATTTGATTTATTGACTGATAGATTTAGATAGCGACTAGTTCCAAAAAACGTGAGCGTGTGAGATTCTGCAAAATCGTTTCCAGTCAGTTATTTTCAGTGCTTGATACATTTATTTTTAGATTTTTCATACGGAATGCACATAGCGTTACATCAATATATTTTTTTCTCTTTAACATTAACTGAAGCTCCAACAAATGAGTTTGTGAGGTTTGGGGAAATCTCTCATATTTTTTTCTTTTCTTTTTTACAAGACACATTTGTGAAACATTTTTTTCTTTTCACGTTTTCAGTGCCTATTAATCAAAATAGTATTCATAGTACTCATTTTTTGAAATTGGAAAACTACGCAATTCTGGTTATGTTGCCATTGAATTATATATCAAATATTTTGTACTTTTTGCATATCATATATCTTATCATATCTATTACACAAGGACGATTATATCATGAACACAGTAATAATTTTTTTTTATTCTTACGTTCTTATTAAGGTTATCGTTTTCAAATATATTTCTGTAAATTTTTTGGTAACAAATCCATTATGTGTGATTGATGGTATTGTTATCATTAATGAAATCACTCAAGATTTGCAAATTAGTGATTCCATATATATATATATATATATATATATATATATATATATATATATATATATATATATATATATATATTTATTTATGACAGAAATGTAGTTCTACAAAATAAGTGTATGAGATAAATGATCCAATTAACATATATTTCCATCGCATTATTTCCCCTCATGCAAATTATTTTTTCCAGACTGCACCTTCGACGGGAAGATGTACTCAAACGGAGAAAAGATTGGAATCAGTTGCTTGGTCCTTGAGTGTGTGGGAGGCACGTGGGAGCCGACAGGGAGTATAAACAACACATGTAAGGTCCCTGACTTCTCGTTAGACAAACGCTCCCTGTGTGAGCTTGTGTGTGGCATTTTATTTGAATACATGCTTATGTTAAGTTGTTGATATATGCGACCACATGTATATAAACACTGTTTACGGACCTCAAAGTTATCATATTATGTTCAGTTGTATATTAATCGAGTAAAATCAGTGATTCTTGCCTCTTACCTCATGGAAGGTCGATTCCACTTCACATAGGACTGATAAGCTCACTCTTCCCCCAACAGGTTCAATGTGTTCAATCAGAAATGACCCCCACTTCATCGATTTCTTTGCCTGGGCCTTCGACTTCCACGGCACGGGTAGCTACAAAATCGCAAGGAACGTCAATGAAATCGGAGTGACTGGTGAATTCTATCAGTGCTTTCCCTTCATATCCTGTCTGGACACTATTACGTACAGAGATAATCCAGGCACAGTCATCACTTTCGACAGAAATCACGTGAACAAGGTAAGGAATGGGAAAAGAGAAAGGGTCGACAAGGAGGGAAGGCGGAAAAGGGATGATGTAGAGAAAAAAAGGTGGAAAGATTAGAGAAAAATGCGAAAGAGAAAATGAGGAAAAGATTGCAGATTTTGTTAGAAAATAAAGGGGTTGTGGGGAAATGAATATTAATGGACACGAACCTCAGCTGCTTAGAGTATGGCCCAACGTGACCCAACAAATGGAATGTGCAACGAGGATTTAACGAGCTCCGTGGATATTACCTATCTATGGTGAGCATATGGTGGAATCAACTCAGATGTTCAAATGCTATGCCATAAGTACTAATGGCTCAATCATTCTACTTTGGTCCATTTTTCCCTCTACAATTCATAACTTGATACAGCCAGAATTATCAATTTCGACGTATTCCATGGCTTTTATATAAACACAGGCCACAAAGAAAAGAATATTAATAGATATTTCCTGGTAATAAGGCAGGTATCATAGCACATGGCATGGCCTCTTTTTTAACCTTTCCTTCTCTCTGTGCACGGGAGGAGAGCAGGACACCATCTTATCAGAATTCAGTACACAGGAATTCCATGATTGTTAATTCACCTACCAAGCATTGCAATCTATATCAGAGCAAATCGATTTTTGATACCAGCACTTGACATACCTGTACACAGGGAGAGATCAGAACTGTCTGATAGGACCAACAGTATCCACGCATATTACTTTTCCCCTTTGAACTGTTAACATTGAAATAAACAATTTATAAATGATTATTATAATGTATTCTATTAAACACAAACTTTTGCTATATTATAGACTATAAAAACAAAAATATATGAATAAGCATTTTCAGTGGGGGTATATACATCTTTACAATTAGAATCAGTGCATCTTTTAAATGTCGAGTCATTATTGGTTTCGACATATATATATATATATATATATATATATATATATATATATATATATATATATATATAATATATATATTATATATATGTATATTATATATGTATATATGTATATATGTATATATATTATATATATATATATATATATATATATATATAAATATATAAATATATAATATATATATAAATATATATATATATATATATATATATAATATATACATATATACATATATACATATATATATATATATATATATATATATATATATATATATATATATATATATATATATATATATATATATAATTATGTGCAAATGAGTATGTGAATATATATATATGTGTGTGTGTGTGTTCATATATACATACAGTATATAATATGTAATATATATATATATATATATATATATATATATATATATATATATATATATATATATATATATATATATATATATATATATATATATATATATATATATATATATATATATATATATATATATATATATATATATATATATATATATATATATATATATATATATATATATATATGTATATATGTATGTATATGTATATATGCACGCGCGCACACACACACACATATGTAATATTTCTTTTCCTTAAAACTGACAATCTGTATCTTCTCTAGATCTCTGTGAACGGTTTCCTCTTCGATGTTACCGATGTTGTCCAGAACGTGCAGTCCGCCGGGGGAGTCGTCCACCCGGTCCTCGCGTGGAAACATGGCTACAACTGCATTCGCATTATAGGGACTCAGGGTATCGCGGTACGTAGCTCATGCATATGTTCAGTGGGGGAAAGTACTCTTTTCACTTGCAATGTCGATTTTGCAGAGAGAAAAAAAATCATGAATATTTTCCTGGTCTTAGGGTTGCTTTTAATGGAAACAAATACGTCTTCTGCCAGATGAGCTGAAAATAGCATTGGTAGTTCAGTTTATTTTTTCTATTTCTTAATTCCTTGCTGCCGAATCAAGGTTTTGCAAAGTAGTTCTTAAGCGAAGACCAAGGATTCCATAGTAGTTTCAAAACATGGATACCGTTCCTCAGGTGGCCTTCTGCGGATGGGAAATGTACGTCTGGGCCCAAGACGCCATCCTCGGAGACCTGGAGGGCCTGTGTCTAGCTGACCCCAAGTTCGAGTTGGGCGATGCACCGAGGGACTTCACTTTCCTTCCAGTCTCGCAGGAGGATATTGACGCGTGGGGCAACCAAGTTCAAGAACCATTGGTAATCGTAATATGGCTGATTAACAGATGACTACAGCAATAACGGGAATAGCAATGATAATTCCACTAAAAAAGGAGATATTGCTTTTTGTTTTAAGAATATACCGTAGATAATGGCAGCAGCAGCTGTCGCTTCTGACACAAAACTAATTCTATTGTTCGCATTTACTCTAAACTTGTTCAAGATTAACGATGGGTGTCGATGTAGATTATACCCCTTTTTCACAGACCCGTCCCGTCAAGAGAAGCGCTCCTGTCACTGATGTATCGG
>NW_020871575.1:147727-150227 GCF_003789085.1 Penaeus vannamei | reverse complement strand
AAGCATCTGTGGCATCCAGTGTCTCCTGTGAGATGAAATTTCGTCTTGCTCTCAGGCGTTCACCAATCGTCTCTTGGGCTGCATCAAGCGTTTCACGCTTGAAGGTGTCCCACAGAAGTACAGGGTCCGTCAGATTTTCGAGCACTGTAAAACAACCAGAGACTGCCTCAGCAAACCCCCGGGCACATTCCCCCTTCCTCAGCCTGTCCAAGTGAAACACCCTGGGGTGATCATTGGTCCGCTGGGGGGGTTTGAAATGGACTCGGAGGGTAGCCACAACCAATCTATGGTCAGTACCACAGAACTCAGCACTCCTATACACCCTGCAATTCTGGAGGATCCTCCAACAAGTGCTAATGAGTATGTGGTCGATCTCCTTGGTTGCATTTCCTGCATTGCTGTACCATGTCCAGCGATGTGGGTCTGGCCGCTGGTACCAGGAGCCAGAAATCCTCAATTTCTGGGACCTAGCAAAGTCTCGGAAAAGGAGGCTATTCTCGCTGCCGGTATCAGCTCCCGAACCATGGGGACCGACAGACATCTCATAGCCAGCTCGATCATAGCCAGATACCGCATTGTAATCACCCAGGACAACACGAATACCTCGCCGGGAGCACCTGTCTGACACAGACGCTAGTTTGGCATAGAACATCTCTTTCACATCAAGTTTACAAACATCGGTAGGAGCGTACACAGCAATAAGAGAAATGAAGCTAAAAGACAGCTTCAGTCTCATTACCATTATACGCTCATCGACTGGAGTAACCTCTACTAAAGAGGGCTGAAGTCTGCTGGAGATGGCCATGGCTACTCCCTGGAGATGGTGACCGTCGCTGTGGCCTGACCAGTAGTAGGTGTAGCCACCTACACTGATCGTTCCGCTGCCAGGTCTTCTCACCTCCGAGAGAGCAGCCACCTCCACTCTCAGCTTTCCCAGTTCTCTCGACAGCAGAGGCAACCGATCATCCTGACGCAAAGAACGGATGTTCCAAGCCCCCACCCTGACTCCCCGCCTGAGGTTTAGCCTCTGGCAGTCGCTCCGGGTGGACGCCACCTCTGCCACCCCCGCCGACACTGCTCCACATATAAGGGGACGGCAGGCTGTGGAACCCGTCATCCACCTACGGGGCTCCAGAAGGCTTTCCCCCGTAAGCTTCACTCCGGGCTGGCGTCTACCGGAACGCAGGTGGGACGAGTAGTTCTCGCTCCCGTCCTGCGTTCCGGAAGTCGCCCTCCCAGCGGGATCCACAGCCCGCCTCTCTTTCTGGGTGGGAGGAGCAGTTCCCCTCCTCCCAGCATTTCCATACATATATAGCACTGCCAGTGGTTTTTTATCTGGGGGGAGGAGGACTGGCAAGGCCCACCTCCCCCGAGCCTCCCATTAACCCCAGGGAGCCTAGGGGCAGGAGGTGGTACAGGGCCAGGGCGTGTCCACACACTGGTGGGCCATGACCCTGAACCTCTGGGGCCTCCTGCTGCTCCGAGATCCCCCTGAGTTTAGCCTGGAACCGCAAGGTACCCAGTTTCCATTGGAGGCCACGAAGAGGCACTGCAGGGAGTCTCGATGATGGAGAGGCTATAAACTGGCAGGGGAGGCTTATGCAGTGCTGCTCCCTTTTTCGCACTAGGCTAGCCAGCGGTGGCAGCTGTAAGCGCGAAGGCATGCAAAGCTCTTAACACTACCTAGACTACAACACCATCGCTTCACACCACCCTGCGCGTGAAGCACCCACCCATTGATATGTATGTATATGTATGTATGTATATACCTTTCTATTTATATATATATGTATACATGTATATATCATTTATAGATATCTATAGCTATGTATGTATCTACCTATTGATTTATCTATACATCAAGAAGTATTATGTATCAGGTGAATTTAAAAATATTTTTCCTCGAGCAACCCGCTTGAGGAAAAATATTTTTACATAATTACATGCGAATGTGAATGTGCGCTAAAAGTTGTTTTTCCAGGAAAATAGAATAATATATACCAAAAAAAATCGAAATAGTTGTCCCCCCCCCTCTACGATAAATCATGAAATGGTTTCTATTAGAAAACAATTGTTAATAGTCATGTCTGATTATAGAAACAACATGTCATGGGCATTTCATTAAATGTCATGTTTACTTCCTATACTTGAGGGCAAATTGAAAAAGATCGATTTGTTCGTCGATTATGGCATATTCCAGGGGGTATCGCTCTTGGTAGATTTCAGCCATTTCGAGACAGCGCGGCATAAGGCAGGGGAACCATCCTGTCGAAGATTTGCGCAGAACACAACGTCATAACTTGGCTGCCACGTTATAAGTTCAGTTAATAATTACGCAGAGTATGGTTTTAAAAACAAGAAAGATGGCACACCTATCTGCGCAAATACATGACTAACGGTTTTTCCTTAAAAACAATTGTCGCTGGCTTAGGTCATCGTGAGTGAAAACGCGCACCTAAGGGAGTCCGACTACTGAGATTCGTCTGCTTGAGGGAAAACC
>NW_020871575.1:117727-120227 GCF_003789085.1 Penaeus vannamei | reverse complement strand
CTCACTCACTTGTCTTTACAATCAAAATCTCACTCCCTCTTCCAAAATCTACACAGCTCGTGTTACTCTTTAATTCTTGCTCCTTAATCCCATCAGTCTCAATCTCTGATCAGAATTCTTTACAGTCAGTTTCACTCCCTAATCTAAATCCTAATTTCCATTCTTCAATCCCAAACTCACCAGTCTCAATAGGAGCTGCAATCATCGGAACGATTGTGATGAAGATGGTGGCAATGATGTAGAGAATGGGCCACACGAGGTTCACCTTGATGGGCCTTTCGAGGTCAGGGTGTGTGTAGCGCAGCAGAGGAACACAGACAACTGCCAGGCCAATAGACAGCTGGCAAGAGGGAGAAAGAGTAATTTTGTAATAGCATTGTTTTCTTTGATTTGTTTTTTTTGTATGATTACAAAGTATGATGGCATGAAGAATTTGTTGGGGTTATTTTATGCTTTGACTAATAGTTAGCTACATTCACCCCATGTATACCATGGGGTAACTAATAGAAAGAGGTTTTGATACAAAAATTAATCAATATTAAGAAAAAATGGGTTATCAAATAAAACAGTAATGCCAGGTAGGTATTTCTTTAAAAAGCAGTCACTGCACTTGGCACATCACTTTCATAAACAAAACAAAAAAGAAAAAAACAGAAAAAAAATCACAAACCCAAGTAGCAAATCCGACGTAAGAGATGAGTGCTAAGATGTTGCTGGATCCAAGATATGCAAGGCTGAGGAATGCCATAAAGAGTACAGCAGGTGTTGGGGTCATGCGCTTGACCTGGATCATGGTCAAGATCTCAGGCATTTGGCCCTCCAGGGCACCAGCATAGAAGAGCCTGCAAAATAGGGGCATTGTAAATATAAAGGCATGGGTATAGCTTGAGATTCTGGGTGTTGTTGAGTGTCCCTCAAGAATGGTTGTTTAATGTTCATGTCCTTGATATTGTCTGCTCTCTTTTTAAATACCTTCATTCCAGTTAAGTAAAATGGTTAGTTTGGCGTGAAGTGTGTTAGGTAAATAGAATTTTTTTTTTCTTCTTCTTCTTCTTCTTACTGCACACAGAATGTACACAAGAAAAACAGGATCCGACAACTTACACACACACAACACACATGCACAGAAATATTTACAAGCACTCACATACTCACAAAAAACACCCATACATGCACAAGAACACACACACATACATGCACAAGAACACACACAACACAACACACACACAAGCTTTTACACACAAACACACGTATGAACACACACAGATGTGTGCATAAGCACACACTATCACTCAACCACAACCACACCCACACATATACATACATGTACACACACATACCTACACACATATACACACCTGCTCTCACATGCGCACACACACACACACACACACACACACACACACACACACACACACACACACACACACACACACACACACACACACACACACACACACACACAACACACACAACACACATACACATACACATACACATGCATGCACGCACACACGCACACACACACACACACAAACATGCACGCACCCCCCCCTCCCCACACACACACACATCTTGAGAATTATCTTAAGGCTGAAGACAGAAAGCATGAGAAAGCATTTTTATCATTATTCTTTATTCTTTGTTTTGCTTTGCTTAAGCTGTTTGATCAAGTGATTGGAAGAAAACTCACAGATGAATTGAAATTGACAAAAGAAAGCAATTCTTAAAGGCTATGAAGCTATTCCTCATTCAGAGGCTAAGAGGAACTCAGGTGATACAATAAAGTGAAACAAGAATGCATCATGCAAAGCTAAAATGTGTTCAATACAGCACAATATAAGGAAATATGAAGAAAAAAAGCATAAATTGGCAACTTACCCAAGAGCAAAGAAATGCTGTTAGCTTCAAAGACGGAATGGGGTTTGACTGACCAACTAATGGATTCAATTTAGCTATTGCCTCTCATGCCCTTTTTAACCTCCCTAAACTACACTTACCATGGCTACAATAAGTCATCACTTCCTTCCAAAAATTCTCTGGGATTTCAATTCTATATTCCTTTCATGAACCTATTAGGTTCCAATCACAATTGTAAAAACAACTGTGTATAAATTCTCTAGAATGTTCTTTTTCTTTTCTTTTTAAATACATTTAAACCAATAATCCAAATACATATTAAGCATATTAGTACAATCCTAAGTTTATCAATTAAATACTTTTTATTACAAAAAAAATTAAAAACTCACAATCTAGTTTAACCATACCAAAAATAAAATTATACCAAGCCTCATTTTAAAATCTACTTCATAAAATATATAAGCATTACTGCCTTTTATCCCAAGCTAATAACGACACCACATACCCCTAATGCCATACTCAGTTCTTCACAACAGTTAGTGTGCAATATACCCATAGTGCCACAAAGACAAAAAAAAAGATACAGTTAGTTTCAGAATACTCCCATTTTTAAGCAACAAGCTCCAAGACTGAACTGAGT
>NW_020871575.1:110227-112727 GCF_003789085.1 Penaeus vannamei | reverse complement strand
AGGCATCAGGACAGGCAAACACGCACGGCCGTATTCATGAGGAAATAAGACACACCCGAGAATTAAGCCAATCACAGCCCTTTGGTCTCCCTCCCGTCCAATCACAGAGCGGGCAAGTGTTTAACCCGACGCGGCCATCCAATGGGTAACAAGGAGACCAAGTCAACCCACGCATACAACCAATAACGAGGCTTCCTCTCTCGGGTGATGTTTCTGACGTCACAATATCATCAGAACTTGGACCCGCTCCAAAAGTGGCCCCCAGCGAACAGGTTTTATCCAGCGTCTGCTATATCTGCATTCTCTCTTCTCCCGGCAAGTGTTCACGGCCGTTTGACAGCTGATCCTGACAAGCATGGGCACGGGGGGGGGGGGCATCACGTGGGTATCCAAGGGGGGGTTTGTCATCTTCATTCCTCTTATTTTTCTTCAAGTCATTGACGCAGCACGTGAAGGAGACAGATACATGGCTCAAAGCAACGTAAAAAAAAGCGAGGTTTCTTCTCGGTGTGTTTTTGTTGACGGTTGTCACAATTATTCATGCAGACACTTTTTGGAAAAAATTCGCGACAGTATGTTTTTTATTTCCAATTCTTATTCATCTCTCTCCATGGCAGTGTACCCACGGCGTTTGACAGCTTTGATCCTTGACAAGCAATCACGGTGGGTGGTATATCCAAGGGGGGTGATTTCCTTTATTTTTTCTTTCAAGTTCATTGACGCAGCACGGTTGAAGGTTGGACAGTACATGGTTTCAAAGCAACGTATAGAAAAAAAGCAATTTGGATATTTTTTCTGTGCAAGTCGGTTTGTGTCACTTTCATATACGGTCCAACGTAACCATAAAAAAAAGTTTACTTCTTGTTCAAAGCCTTATTTATACAATTTAGGTCATATCTATAATATTAATACTAGTATATAATATATATATAATATATAATATTATAATATATATATATATATGTATAATATAAGCTTATGTATTATAATATGTATATTATATATATATGTATAAATATATATATAAATATTCTATATATATATATAATATATATATATGTATATATATATCATTATATATATGATATATTGTAAATATATATGTGTAGTTATATATGTATATATTATTATATATATATATATATGATTATATATGATAAATATATATGTGTATATATAATGTATAATATATATATTGTATATATTAATATATAATATAATATATATATTGTATCATTATGTGTTTATACAATATTATATATTATATATTATATATATATATATATTATATATATTTATATATTAATAGTGGAAGTAAACTAGACGCATTTTTCTTTTCTAGAAAGTGATCTAACCGCACTTTTCCTCTCGCATCCTTCCCGTTCATGGCTCGAGCTACATCTCCGGAAGGAACCCACGGCTGGCGTGGCTGTCCCATTCTTGGCACGCTGCAGGACTTCGTTAAGGGTCCAGTTGCATGACCGTGCCTCGTTACGTGCTCCACCTTGCCGTACTTGCCGTGCCAGGGTAGCAGGGGTGCTTTCTCGTGACGGCCAAGCATAACGCAATGTTTTGGATTACTTTTCATTATTTCATTCTTTCTAAATCTAGTCTTGTGCGTATTTCGTTTGATTTTTCATTTTTTTCTTATCGAACGATTATTTTTTTGCTTTTGTGTTTTCTTTCTATTCATTTGTCTATTTTCTTCTTTCTTAGCATTTGTTTTTGTTTCATTTCTAATCGTTTTTTTAAGCATTTTTTTATAATTTTAATTCTTGTGTGTGTGTGCCTTCCTCGATTGTCTTATTAAGATGTAAGAGCGATCGGCAATTAACCCAAAGTATTAGGATAACACTATCCTAAAGGGTTATCCGTTCGCACGTGTTCTCGAACGCCAAGTACCTTATCTTTTAAATCATCATCGTAAATGAGATCATACTTTTTCCTCCTCTCGCTCACCGCCGATCGAAAATCCGTCCAACTTGCTTTTTCTCGACGTCTTCAAGAAACACCTCGTGATCTCCTTCGCCTTAGTGTCCCCGCTTTTAAAGAGGATAATAACAGTCTCTCTCACTCACACTCTCTCCCTCCCTTCCTCTCCCTTCCCTCCCTTCCTTCCATCCCTCTCGCTCTCCTTCTCCTCCTTTCTTTCCCTCCCTTCCCCTCTCCCTCTCGAACGAAGGTACACGAGAGAGGGCATTGCACGGGGTCTGTCTGCGTCTGAGCGGGTGGAGTCTCCGGTGTCACTGTTAATCAAAGCAGTGACCCAACCTCGAGCGCCGGCGGGACGGTAAGCGACCGCGGAGGAGGGTGTGCCTTTTGTCATGTGGTTGCGGGTGCGGTTGCGAACCACTTGCCACGACGGGCCTCTTTTATCAGGCTTCTTCTTTTGCTTCTACTTGTTTCCTTTTCTTTGCGCAGCTTGGCATAGAGGGGCGAGTGATTAGTCAGATGAAGATAGCAGATAGAGAGAGAGAGAGAGAGAGAGAGAGAGAGAGAG
>NW_020871575.1:97727-102727 GCF_003789085.1 Penaeus vannamei | reverse complement strand
TTTTCCTCTGTCAGCACGCCCACACACACACACACACACACACACACACACACACACACACACACACACACACACACACACACACACACACACACACACACACACGCACGCACGCACGCTCGCACACACACACATCCCTCCCCCACAGCCCTTCCACAACCCCCTCTCCCCTCCCACCCCCTCACCGCCAACACAAGCGAGCTAATTAACACACAGAACACAAACAGGAGGGCGGGAAAATTTCTTTGCAAGGTGAGCCTCCGACCTTCAATTCAATAAAAATGAGATAGAGTATAAGAAACGAGGATCAATAATAAAAAAGGGGAAGGAGGGATATGGGGTGAGTGGTGAGTGAGTGAGTGAGTGGGTGGATGAGTTAGTGAGTGAGTGAGTGAGTGAGTGAGTGAGTGAGTGGGTGAGTGAGTGAGTGCGTGAGAGTGATTGAGTGAGTGAGTGAGTGAGTGAGTGGGTGAGTGAGTGAGTGAGTGAGTGCGTGAGAGTGATGAGTGAGTGAGTGAGTGAGTGAGTGAGTGAGTGAGTGACTGAATGAGTGAGTAAGTAAGTGAGTGAGTGAGCGAGCGAGAGACTGAGTAGACAAAAAAGAGAGAAAAGAAAAAGCTACACCATAACACAAATAAAAACAGAATAGAAAATAACAGGATATTACCAAACCACCCGCAAAATTCAAAGCCCGAATGCAAAACTGCAATATCCACTTGCCATCCCCGCCCACCCCCGCATTACACAACCCCCGTATCGTCGCAGACTGATTCGCTTACAAGATCTGGACGCTGTTGCCAACGCGAGCTCCCTCCTGAAGGCCTGAGTCAGGGGAATTCTGCACCCAAGTGCCAATGACAGTCACATGGGCGCGCGCTCGCGCGTAAGCATATATATATACAATTGTGTGTGTGTATGTGTGTGTGTGTGTGTGTGTGTGTGTGTGTGTGTGTGTGTGTGTGTGTGTGTGTGTGTGTGTGTGTGTGTGTGGTGTGTGTGTGTGTGTGTGTGTGTGTGTGTCGTTGTCGTCATCGTCGTAGCCCTCTTCCATATTTTCCATATCATTCTCATTCTCTCCCTTTCTCCTCTTTCTTCCTCGATTTCCCATTCTATCCTTTCCATCCATTTAAACCCAAACAAAGAACGAGTGCACAAACATCCACTTCATACATTGAAAACTGGCACAGAAAAGGACATGATACATGATACATTCATATAAGACGGGCATATTTACATTTTATTTCTAGACGTTTGTCATGTTATTATTTAGAGAAAAAAATCGACAGTACGTCGCATGAAATTAACAGGGTAAACATAAATGAAATACAACGGAATACCGTAGATTCATGTAGCTAACGTTTTAACATCAAATGAACGGTACATTTCCTGCTTCAGTTTCACCCACAAACGAATCTCTCGAATCCTGTTCTCAAAGTGATTCGAAACACCAAATCTAACCTCGCTCAATTCAGTTGCACATTCCACGAGTTTCGAAAAGGGCGTTTCGAACAGGGTAGCGAATCGAAGCTCCCACGCGACAGCCGTTCTTTCCAGGAAAATCTGGTGTTGTGAGTGTTTGGCTTGTGTGTGTTATTCGGACTGTGAATGTGGGGCGGGGAAGGGAAGTGCAAGGAAAGGGTTAAAAGGTGAAGTTAAAGATTGGCACAATGAACGGACTCGAGTATTTGTGTATGGTTTTTATCACTCACCTATTCCCCATACATGTACGCACACGCATATGCTCACAAACACACACACACGCATATACTCACAAACATACACACGCATATACTCACAAACACACACACACACACACACATGCACGCATACACGCATAAATACATACACACACACACACAAAGCGATTAATTACATTCCATATTACCAACTTATCCTTTAGGCCTACAAATATGGCCACAGGCATAGCCCCCTACCCCCACCTTCGCTCCTGAGTCACCCCTTCCTTAGTCACGCAAACAATACTATCAGTATGTCCAAACAAACAAACTATCGGTATGTACAAACAAACAAACATTCATACAAATATTGCATTTCGTTCATACAAACAAATTAGTAAATGTATTAATGAGATGATGATAAACAACAAAGACAAAAACACTAATACTGATATAACTACTATAATACTGAAAATGATGATGACAAAAAATAATAACAATAACAATAACAACAATAATAATACCAATATTAACAATAACATCAAAATATCATAAATTTACACATGTTTGCAACGGAACCCTTAATTATCATGCTACTGACAAAAGCCATGACACCCAACTGGCATAGTTACAAACACCCAAATTTAGTCGTTATATAAGCCGCCTTCCCTGACACACTGCGCATTACGGTTTTATCCGAAGAAACAGAAAAAATATACCAGTTGGACCTGCCTATCTAACGGTCGTATGCTTAAAGAAATTGTGGAATCCACTCTTTAAAGTACAAAAACCTCTATTATGGAGTAATATCGAAAAAAAATCAATTGATACACCGAAATAAGGCAACAGGATAAGAACATTGTATTTCTGTAACTGACAGTCCTAAAATTACATTAAGACTTATAATCGCGAAGATTCTGGCATACCAAAATTGTGTCAAGAATGGATGTGCGTTACACATTTTCTTGAAGCATACGGCCATAACAGTTAGTTTATAATGGTTCTGTTCAGTAGTTCATTGTAATAGTGGTAATACCTGTGTATACTCGCTTTAGGGTGAATATCGTTAGTAATACTACGACGTAATTGTTTATGTTATTTTTATTTTTGGGATTACGCCTGTAAGTATGAATACTTTTTTTTTTATCACTGCCACCACTGTTATTGCACATTCTGATTTTGTATCACTGGTACTACAGCCGTGACTAGTTGCAACTAGTTTCATTTATAATACCAAGTCTACTACCACTACTACTACTACTACTTCTACCACTACTGCTGCTGCTGCTGCTGCTGCTGCTGCTGCTGCTGCTGCTGCTACTACTACTACTACTACTAACTACTACTACTACTACTACTACTACTGCTGCTACTGCTGCTGCTGCTGCTGCTACTGCTACTGCTACTGCTACTGCTACTGCTGCTGCTGCTGCTGCTGCTGCTGCTGCTACTACTACTGCTGCTGCTGCTAATACAATATATTACTCCTACTACTAATAATAACAATAATAATAGCAATAACAATAATAAAAAGAATAATACAACTACTACTAGCAATAAAAATAATAACAAAATATTACATTTCATAATAATAATAACAATAATAATACAACTACTACAACTGCTACTATTACTTACAGTACCACTACTACTGCAACTACAACTATCCCGATCGGTCACTACAAAATATCCTACAACTATCATCACAACCTCGTGCACAAGACAATAATAAATACACTTTTGAAACCATCATTATAAATTATATACTCGGGGGAAAATATGGCCCGACCATATTTCATGACTTTTATCCACCTGTTCCATAAGGCTCAATTTCATCTGCATTCTTTCGTGTATATCATTTTAAGAAATAGAAATTTATTTCATTTCTCTCTCTTCTTTTTCTTTCGTTCCCCCTCCCCCCCGTTTCCTCTTTTCTTTTTTCTCCTCTGCTTTCTCTCTTCTTCTTCTTCTACCTACTCCTCTTTGCCGCTTTTCCCCTTTTCATTTCCTCCTTTTACCTTCTGCTTTTTCTGCTTTCTCTTTCCCCTATTCCCTTTCTTCCTATTTCCATCCATCTCTTTCACCATTACTAACTCCTTTCCCTCTCCCTCATCGTTTCTCCTTGTTTCCTCTTCCTCCAACTTCCTCTCCCCACTCTTCCTTCTCTGTATTTTCTCTTTCCACGCATTCCCCCCTTATCCTTCTCTCTTTTCCTTCCCTCATTATTCTGCTATTTTCGGTGTCCTCTTCCCCGTCTCCTGTCTCTTCTCATCCTTCTTTTCCCTCTACTTTAGCTTTATTTTCCCTCCTTTCTTCCCCTTTACCGTCTCTTCCTTTTCCCACTTTTATCTCTTTTCTCCTCTGCCTCCCCCACCCCCACTTACCTTCCCCATCCCTCTTCCTTTTTTACCTCCTCCTTTCCTCCCTTTTCCTTTTCCTCAATCTTTTACCTTCGGGCATCATCCCTCTCCTCTCTCTTCCCTTTTCTCTCTACGTTCTCCTATCCCCTTCTTCCCGCCACTTTTCCCCCCCCCCGTACCGCCCAACTTCCCATAATCTGACGGGCGGTGCCAAAATAATGTCAACCCAACCAGGCGCCCACGAGAGGTCATTCTCCTGCTTATGGAATGCATGTTAATCGTCCTTATGGTCCTTTTATATGGTAGCCATTCCACACTGGCGCCAAGATTTTTTCTTCTTTCATGAAATATATATATCTAAGAATGTCTGGGAAGGAAGGATGATAAAGAAAGAAAGAGAGAGCAATATATATATATATATATATATATATATATATTATATATATATATATATATATATATATATATATATATATATATATATATATATATATATGAGAGAGAGAGAGAGAGAGAGAGAGAGAGAGAGAGAGAGAGAGAGAGAGAGAGAGAGAGAGAGAGAGAGAGAGAGAGAGAGAGAGAAGAGAGAGAGAGAGAGAGAGAGAGAGAGAGAGAGAGCGAGAGAGAGAAGAAAAAGAGAAAAAAAGAATAAGGAAAAGAGAGGAAAGGAGAGGGAGAGGGAAAGAGAGAAGAAGATGAAACAGGAGAGAGAGAAAGATGAAAAGATGAAGGACATGATGGCTATATTTTTTTCCTATCTCTTTTCTTTTCTTTTTTAATTCAAGGAGACGTCAAACGAGGCTGGAATCCGCCGTGTCATAATAGTTATGCGGGCGGCTGGTGTGTCTGTCTGTCTGTCTCCGCTTGTCCGAAAAGTCCGGTCACTTGTCTGCTTAACTAACTATCTGTCTGGCTGGCTGTATTTTTGTGTGTGATGTTTATATCTGCGTGTCTGTGTGTCTCT
>NW_020871575.1:82727-85227 GCF_003789085.1 Penaeus vannamei | reverse complement strand
GTTTGAGATGAGCAACGCGAAAACAGATTAACAATTTACAATATGAAAAGAAAGAAAGAAAAAAAAAACATTATAAAATAGATAAAATCATGTTTTTAAGAGATTATAATATATGGCAAGTTTAAGATTAGTAAGGCGAAAACAGACAAAAAATACAAAAAATAAATCGAAAATATATTCTTAAGAGAATATAATATCCGACGTTAACAATATCCGGGGTCATTGGGGACATCAGACGGTGTTCAAGCTTACAAGCTGGCTGGGGAAACAAAAAAAAATCACGAATTCTGTGCGACAGTAAAAGACTAAAAATAAAAATAAAGGGAAAGCGTACGAATAACAGGACAAACACAAGAACAAAAACATAAACGAATAAAAGAAAAGTCTACGAAACAGTATCACGAACCTACAGCGACGTATGAATCGCAAGGAAGCAAGGATGTATAATGAATGCAGCGGAGATGAGGATGCTGGGATGAATGTGTGGGATTGGAAGAGAGGATAAAACCAAGAATGGGAGGATAAAGGGAACACGAATGAATCAATATCAGGAGATGAGAAGAGAGAGAGAGAGAGAGAGAGAGAGAAGAGAGAGAGAGAGAGAGAGAGAGAGAGAGAGAGAGAGAGAGAGAGAGAGAGAGAGAGAGAGAGAGAGAGAGAGAAGAGAGAGAAAGAGAGAGAGAGAGAGAGAGAGAGAGAGAGATATATATATATATATATATATATATATATATATATATATAATATATATATATAAATAGAGAGAGAGAAGAGAGAGAGAGAGAGAGAGAGAGAGAGAGAGAGAGAGAGAGAGAGAGAGAGAGAGAGAGAGAGAGAGAGAGAGAGAGAGAGAGAGAGAGAGCCATAACTAGGAAAAAAGCTGCATAAGTAGAGAAATAGCAGACGATGAAGAAAAATAAGACAAAGAGAAAGGAAGAATCATAAGCAGTAAGATTGCCACATAACAACAACAACAACAACAACTAACAACAACAATAACAAAACCCCCAATACCAGCAACGCCTATACACCAAAAGGAGGTGGAAAGATTAATAAACAGATAAATACAGAGGGAAGAAAGGCACACACATCCAAAATATTATCAGGGCCGGTCGTGTGTGTGGGGGGGGGGGTGGAGGTGGGGGGGCAGGTCGTGGAAGACTGTTTGGGGGAGGAGGGTTTGGATGACTGTTGGGGGGAGGGAAAGGGGTTTTTGGGTGATTGTTGGGGAGAGACGGCGAATGGAATGAGGTATTGTATGACAGGCGGGGGGGGGGGGTATGACTGTAGGGGGGGGGGAGGTAGTCCAGGAGATAGCATTGGGATAGTGATTGTGGGCGAAGGGCGGGGCGCCTCTCTGCATGTAGGGGGAGAGAGCGAGAAAGTGTTTATGTAGTGTGAGGTGTGACTGAGAGAGAGAGAGAGAGAGAGAGAGAGAGAGAGAGAGAGAGAGAGAGAGAGAGAGAGAGAGAGAGAGAGAGAGAGAGAGAGAGAGAGAGAGAGAGAGAGAGAGTGTGTGTTGTGTGTGTGTGTGTGTGTGTGTGTGTGTGTGTGTGTGTGTGTGTGTGTGTGTGTGTGTGTGTGTGTGTGTGTGTGTGTTGTGTGTGTGTGTGTGTGTGTGTGTGTGTGTGTGTGTGTGTGCGTGTACGTGCGTGTACGTGCGTGTGTGTGTTATGCGTGTATGTGTGCGTATATTGTTATGTGTACGTATATGGGTGTGTGCGTGTGCTTGCTTGCTTGCTTACTTGCTTGGGTGTGCGATTGTGAGTATGAGTGTAAGAGCGTGAGTGTGTGTGTGTGTGCACGCGTGTGTCTGTATTCCTTAATAAATGTGTGAATGTACATGCACCTGTGTTAAAGAGCGCCGGTATTTGACAAGAGCTGTCGTGAACGGGGAACGGCTTCAGACAGTCAATAACACTATTGGAAATCTTCAGCGATACGAAGTCCACAATAAAAAAAACGATACAGAATACGAAAAAAATACGTTATGCAAACAATAAAAAATACGAAAATACACACAAGAAAGAAATGCGAAATACGAAAGTTATTTCAAAAACGAGAAAAGACAAAAGTACAACCTAATATAGCGAAATAAATAATTAAAAAATACAAAAACAAAAATCTCGCGGCGAAACAAGAATAAGTTATGCAAACAATGCAAAATACGAAAATATACAAAAGAAAGAAATACGAAATACGAAAGTTATTAAAGAAAAAAAAAAGTATAAACTAATATAACGAGATAAAAAAAACAAATAAATAAATAAAATAAAAAATAAAAATCTCGCGGCGAAACAAAGGCGACCGTCTTTTGGAGGGAAGGGACATCGATCACTTTTTGGCCGCGTGGAGACAAAATTAATATCCCTTCGCGGTAATACTTTCTCTGAAGTTCTCTCGTTGACTCAGGTTTTCTTTTCTTTTTTTTTTCTTTTATTTCTCATTTTCTCTTCGACTTATTTCGTGTAATCATTACGTTTTTTTTTCTTTTTTTTTG
>NW_020871575.1:68585-81085 GCF_003789085.1 Penaeus vannamei | reverse complement strand
CCTCGGTGAACTCATCAAACGTAAACATCACCCACAAAGCTTCCTCACGGTGACGAGACGAGTAACATGAGTAACATGGGGACTCGTTATCATATCACGAAATTAATTAATCATTCAGTTAATCATCTAATAAGATTAAGTGCGCTTTATACAAATTTGATTAGATGGTATGCGTGGACACAGCAAGAGTCTTAACACAATATGTTTGGATAATGATGAGTGATAATGCAATAGTAATATAAATAATGATAACATAAACAATGATAATAATGATATTAATAATAACAATAATAATAATGATGATGGTGATAATGATAATAACATTAATAACAATAACAACAAAGGAACAATAATAATAATAACAATAACAATTTGATGATGATGATGATGATGATGATGATGATGATGATGATGACGATGATGATGATGATGATGATGACGATGATGATGATGATGATGATGATGACGATGACGATGACGATGACGAATGACGATGATGATGATGACGATGATGATGATGATGATTGATGATAATAATAACAATAATAATACATAATAATAAGTAATAATAATAATAATAATAATAATAATAACAATAACAATAATAATAACTAGACGAAGAACAACAACAACTAAACAAGAGCAGCAACAATGATAACAATAACACCGACAATAAAAATAGAACATGTTAATAAAAATTAAACCCCCATCGACCTTAATACGATCACAAAACAAATGATTCCGTATCCTGCAAATGGGCGTGGGGAAACGTGCGTAAGGATGACTTTGCACATGCAGATCCTTCTCTTAGTGGGGGGGGGGGGAGGTGAAAGGGGAAGAGGGGGGGAGGGAGGGTGAAGGGTTGAAGGAACCACTCCCGGTCATTCTATCCTTCTTAGGGTACGCCAGGATGCCTCTTAACTGTGAAAGGAAGGAGGGGGGCGGGTTAAGGAAGGAGGGGGGGGTCAGGAAGGAGGGGGGTTAAGGAACGAGGGTCGAGGAGCGAAAGGAGAAGGGTGGAGGAGCGAAGTAATAGGGTAGAGGGGCGAAGGAAGGAGGGTGGAAGGGCGAAAGAAGGATGGAGGGGGGATTAGGAAAGAATAAAGGGGGAAAAGGAAGAAGGAAGGAGGGATAAGGAAAGGAAGGAGAAAAGAGGGAAAGGAAGGAAGGAGGGGGGAAAGGAAGGAGAAAGGGGCGAAGGAAGGAGGGGAAGGTCAGAGAGGAGAGGATAGAGGGAGGAGGGTAGAGAGATGTGGGGGGTGGGAGGGAGAGGGAAGATGAGAATACGAAGGAGGAAGAAGGGAAAGGGAAAGAAGGGAAAAAGAGGAGAAAAGAAAGAGGAAGAAAATCCAAGAGAGGGAAGAAGGAGAGAGAGAGAGAGAGAGAGAGAGAGAGAGAGAGAGAGAGAGAGAGAGAGAGAGAGAGAGAGAGAGAGAGAGGAGAGAGAGAGAGAGAGAGACGAAAGAACGAGGCGAGGAGGCGGAAAAGGCAGAAAGAACAACCGAGGCGGAAGCGGAGAGAAGGTCCCAAAAGCAACCCTAACGAAGGAATTGGACCTGAATAGGATATTTTAGCCTGAATAGGACCGTGCGTGTCCTATCCATCGCCGCGACGCTTATCCTACGGGCAAAATCCTTCCCTGAGTCTGACTGGGAGGAAGTTGGGGGCGAAGATGAGGGTACTGAGGAGGGGGAGGAGGGGGAGGGGGAGGAGGAGGCGAAGTGGGAGAAGAAGGAGGAAAAGGAGAAGTGGGAATAGGAGGAGAAAGGAGGAGGATAGGGAGAAGGGGGAGGAGGGAGGGAGAGGGAGGAGGAGGAGGAGGAGGGGGAAGGGGAGGGGAGAAGGAGGAGGGGGGGATAGGAGGAGGAGGAGGGGAATAGGAGAGAGGAGAGGAGGAGGGGAAGAGAGGAGGAAGGATATAGGAAGGAGGGAAGGAGAGAGGTAGGAGGAGGCGGAGAAGGGGGGAGCGAAGGGGGAGGAGGATAGGAGAAGGAGGAAAGGAGGAGGGGAGGAGGAGGAGGAGAGGAGGAGAGGAGGAGGAGGAGGAGGGAGGGGGAGGGAGGGAGGAGGGAGGAGAGGGAGGGAGGGAGGGAGGGAGGAGGAAGGAGGGAGGGAGGGAGGAAAAAGGAGGGAGGAGAAAATGAAAAAAAAAAAAGAAATCATTTCATCTTCCCGATTAATGTTTTTGTTGATCACGACAAAAAACAATGAGTGATTCGGGTTAACAAACGCCAGATATTCATTTTGCCGCGGTCCGTCTTTGCATAATTCAGTTCAGCTAATCACCTTCGATCGACAAGCTATTCATGAGTTAAAATTCCTGAATGAATATGTTTTTTTTGTGTGTGTGTGTCTCTGTTTATATTTCTTTTTGCTCGGCTCTCTCCTTATTTCTGTTTCTCTATTTGTAGGTCTCTGTCTTCTCTCTCTCTCTCTCTCTCTCTCTCTCTCTCTCTCTCTCTCTCTCTCTCTCTCTCTCTCTCTCTCTCTCTCTCTCTCTCTCTCTCTCTTATCACCGCCATCATCTTCACCAAGAGTTATGTAAGAACTCACTCTCGGAGAGGATACAAGAGAAAACAGGTGCAAGTTTACCTGCCCGTTCACCCCCCCCCCCCTTCACTCTACCCATTCTGTACCCCCTCCTCTGGTATTCACCTGGGTCCGGGGGGAGGGGGAGGGGTAGGGACAGACAGCTGTAAGTTTATCTCCCTGTTCACTCCTCTCTACCCCCTCCCCTCTCCCTCTGTATTAACCCCCTCCCCTGGCGTCCACCTGGGTTCGGGGGTGGGGGAAGACTAGCGTCTCTCCCCCCCCCCCCCCACACTCCACCTTCACCAGAGTTCACCTGGGTCCGAGGGGGAGGGGGGATGTGGGGAAGACAGGTGCAAGTTGACTCCACCCTCTCCTTCACCCCCCCCACCCTCCCCTCACCTCGCGCTCACCTGGGACCGCCCGAACCCGTGCTATTCGCTGGGCCATAAATTTTTGACCCTTGGCTAGTCTTCTTCTTCCTATCCCTATCCCTATTTTCCTCTTCATCATTCCCATTTTTTTACAACTAATTCCCATCTTCCTTTTATTTTTCCTACTCATCTTCCTTATTTTCCTCTTCTATTCCTCCCCCTTCCCTTATTATTATTATTTTTATTATCGTCGTCTTCGTCTTCTTCTTCTTCTTCTTCTTCTTCTTCTTCTTCTCTTCTTCTCTTCTTCTTCTTCTTCTTCTTCTTCTTCTTCTTCTTCTTCTTCTTCTTCTTCTTCTTCTCCTTCTCCTTCTCCTTCTCCTTCTCCTTCTCCTTCTCCTTCTCCTTCTCCTTCTCCTTCTCCTTCTCTTCTCCTCCTCTCCTCTCTTCCTCCTCCATCTACTTATCAGCTTCATTAGCAAAAACAACATCAACTTCAAGATAAATTATCCCCTTTGGCGAAATTTCAAAAACCTAAAAAAGGAAAAAAAAATAAAGATCCTTCCACTTCAACAACTTTGAAGAAACGAGATTGAGAGAGAAAAAAAAATCGCTTAGCAACTAAATCGATTCAAAAATAAAGAGGTGATTGCCCCGCGCTCTCTAACCAATGCGAAATTCTATAGCCCGCGTTCGCTGACAAATATGGAAGTCAGTTCAGCGAGCAACTGGAGAGTCGAAAAAAAAGTTTCAGTTAAGCGTTTTATAGTTATTATATTAGGGTTGTGAATTGGATAATTTAGTAATAATTTCATGAATGGGTGTGTGGGTATGTTGAATTCATGGGTGGATAGTCAAGCTGCTCGATATATAAAAATAGATACCCAGAGTGACGGATATATGATAGATAGATAGATAGTCAGCCTAGCAAACAGGTGTAGACAGTGAAAGAGAGAGAGAGAGAGAGAGAGAGAGAGAGAGAGAGAGAGAGGAGGAGAGAGAGAGAGAGAGAGAGAGAGAGAGAGAGAGAGAGAAGAGAGAATCAGATCTATCAGTGATATATATATATATATATATATATTATATATATATATATATATATATATATATATATATATATATATATATAAAGAGAGAGGGAAGAGAGACATACAGAGACAGAGTTAGACAAATGAAATGAAATAAATAAAAATCCCATTTCAAATACCAAAGGCACCCAAAACCGAGAGAGTGAATTAGCGGGAATATAGAGAAGAGATGAATCCACTGAGATTAGCTAATTGCGTAGAGATTAATCATTAGCATTTTCCGTCGCGAGAGCAGAGTGCCATGAGCGAGACTCCTGCATGGCACAAGGGTCATGCACTTGGGAACTCGGTCAAGGTGTGTGTGTGTGTGTGTGTGTGTGTGTGTGTGTGTGTGTGTGTGTGTGTGTTGTGTGTGTGTGTGTGTGTGTGTGTGTGTGTGTGTGTGTGTGTGTGTGTGTGTGTGTGTGTGTGTGTGTGTGTGTGTGTGTGTGTGTGTGTGTGTGTGTTGTGTGTGTGTGTGTGTGTGTGTGTGTGTGTGTGTGTTTGTGTGTCCGTGTGCGTGTGTGTCCGTGTGTCTGTGTGTGTGCGTGCGTGTGCGTGTACCAGTCGTGACCTTGAATGAACACGTGATCAGAATCTTCACACCTGCTTCGCCTGCCTGTCGCGTACGGTTGCTCTTTTATCTCTCTTTATCTGGTCCATCCTCCCCTCCCCTTCTCCTTCCCCTCCCCGTTCCCTCCCCCTCTCCCCTTACTCCTTATCTTCTGCCTCTCATCTGCCCCTTTGTCCCTTCCTTCCCCTCTCCCCTTTATCCCCCGCCTTCCCTTCCCCCTTCCTTTTATCCCATTCCCTCCCCCCTCCCCTATGCCCTTTCCCTCCTTTCTCTTTCTCCTCCCCCTCACTCTCCCTTTGCTCCTTCCCTCCCCCTCACCTTTTCGACCTCCAACGCTGTATCCCCTTTACTATTTCCCCCTCCCTCCCTTTCCCCTCTCCCTCACTCTCCCCTTTGCCCTTTCCTCCCCCTCCCCTCCCCTTCACTCTTTGTTTTGCCCCTCCCCCTCCCCATCTCCCCTTTACCCCCTCCTCTCCCCTTCCTTCCTCCCTCCCTTCCCTCCCTCCCCCCCCTCCCTCCCTCTCCCCTTTGCCCCTCCCTCCCTTCCCCCTCCTCTCCCCTTTGCCCCTCCCCCCCCCCCCCTCCCCCCCTCCCCCTCCCCCTCTCCCTTTGCCCCTTCCCTCCCCCCTCTTCCCCCCCTCCTCCCTCTCCCCTTTGACCCAACCAACCCGAGCCCACCTGGCGCTTCCACAGGCAGGATGGGGCGCTGAGTGGCGATCAGAATTGCAGGAAGGAGACGGGACGTATAGCCTCGGTGTCGAGTGCTTGGCCACACAGCCTGCACTACACTACACTGTATCGGATTAGGCTACACTGTACTGGGCTATGTATGTCGCCTGAGTGGAGAGATCCAGCGAGGGAGCGTTAGTAGCACTATACTGGACTTTATGGTCACGGTATGCTGTTGATGTGTAGCTTTTTGTGGCCTTAAATGCAGTAACATCTACACTATACTGGACTTTATCAATTATTTTCACCATTAGCCTGTATTTCTATCAACCTTTGGACAAGTTTTTATACCTACTTCGTGTTCTGGTACAAATGCCGCATGCTGTATTCTATGGACTACATCATAAATATTGTACATCATAAGTTCATGGTAAGTTATGCTATACATCATGCAAACTATAGATCATATCAATATCAATGCAATACATGTACTATATACCATACACGTTGTTGCATGCCC
Source organism: Penaeus vannamei (assembly GCF_003789085.1). Lineage (NCBI taxonomy): Eukaryota > Metazoa > Arthropoda > Malacostraca > Decapoda > Penaeidae > Penaeus > Penaeus vannamei. Next base: position 75,352 of record NW_020871575.1, on the reverse strand, counting down.
GTTGTCTCGCGCGCAATAATGTATGTCTTACGTGGTCTGGATACTATGATAAGCATATCCCATATCCTAAACTATATAATTGCTACGATATTCTTTTCCATACATGTCCCTTATCATTTTTTATATATCATCCATTACGAATACTTTACGTTGCATATCATTCACCGCGTATACTGTGAACTTTGTACCACAGATAATACGGTAGACTCATCTGGACCATATGGTTCTCTCTTTCCTCTGTCTCTTTCTCCTTACCCGCTCTCTCTCTCTCTCTCTCTATTCACATAATACATACATACATAATATATATTATATATATATATATATATATATATATATATATATATATATATTATATTTATATTTCATACTTATATTTATACTTATATTTATTATATAAATAAATATATATATATATATATATATATATATATACATATATACATACATATATATATATATATATATATATATATATATATATATATATATATATATATATACCTATACCATCAAGGAAAGAAGTGGAGGAGGTTTATGGGAGGGGGAAGGGGGCGAGGCAGGGGCAAAAAGCATGCTAACCCGTAAAAATAACGTGGTGATAGGAATTTCAATAAATCCCTAATTATTAATAATGCATAACACCGTGATATTGCAACATATTTTCCGAATTACCTGTTTCAACATCGCATTTCCCGCATCATCATAACAACAGCGACTTATCTAACTGCAACATCTAACAAAACTATACAGATTCAAAATTGACAAAAAAAAAAACTTAAAATATCTATCAAAAAGGAAAAAAAATGGTGTTCAATCTACGTGACATATTTTTCATACAAAAAAAGAACACATACCAGATAAAAAGCAAGAGAGATAAGAATTTTTTTTTCCTTCGAAGATTCTTATCAGCTCCCTGCGCGGCGCCCTGATAGCACCACGTGGGCAGACGGTGATGCTGCGACACCTCGAGATGATGTAAGAGCACAGGCCCTCTCTCTCCCTCTCTGGGCTTCACTATCTTTCTCTCTATGTCTATCTTCATTTCTATTTATCTGTCTCTGTCTTCCCTTCCCTCTGGCGATTTCTCCTCCCCTCTCTCTTTCTCTCCTTTCATCTCTCTCTTTCCCTCTTCTCGTGTGTGTGTGTATACGCACGTACGCACGAGCGCGCATACACACACACACACACACACACACACACACACACACACACACACACACACACACACACACACACCACACACACAGAGCGACAGCCTCCCCCCCCCCTCCGAACCGCAGGCCATCCAATCCTGCGTTTGAATCCCCGCCCCCCACCCCTCCCCTCCCCCTTACATCCGCCGGCTTCCGGCTCCCCCCCTCCCTCAACCCCACCCCACTCCACCCCGCTTCATCCATCGTAAAACAATATCCCGCCGAAACAGGGCAACCACGCCCGTAACCCACGCCCGTAACCCACGCCCGTAACTCGCACCCCATCCCATCGCTACTCTCCCCATCACTGCGTCCCTTCGCCACTTTCCCTATCAGTAGCGCGTCGCTACTCGACCCCATCACCACTTCATCACTCCTCTCCCCTCCCCCCCATTATCACCCCGTCACTACTTAACCTCCTCACCGCCCCCTCACTATGGCCCCCAACCCCAACCCACCACTATGCCCCCACCACACCCCATCACTCTTCCGCCCATCACTACTCCACCCATCACCACTTCCTTCCCTCCCCCCCCCCCTCCTCCCATTCCTTACGCTAGCACCTCCCTTGCCACACCCATGACCACTACCCCCCCTACCTTCCCCCCCCCGTCACCACTTCCTCCCTCTCCCCCTCATTCCCCACACCTTTACACTAACCCCTCCCTTCCCACCCCTCCTCCACCTTCCTCTCTACACTAACCCCCCCCCCTCTCCCCATACACTCTCTCTCTCCCCTTTATTGTCCTCTCTTGTTTCTTCTTCCTGTTTCTTCTTCCTGTCCGGCTGCTACGGATTTGTCAACAGGTGTAACACTCCGGGGTTGAAAGAGGTCAGAGGTCAGCTGATACACTCTGTTCCGTTGCCTCTTTCTTTCTCTCTTTCTTTATCTTATTATCTCACTATCTCTCTCCCTTGCTCTCTGTCTTCTCCATCGCTGTCTCTTTCTACTTGTTTCTCGTTTTGCCTCTTTTCTTTCTCTCTCACTCTCATTATCTTATTTTCTCACTATCTCTCTTCCTTTCTCGTTATCTTCTCCATTGCTGTTTCTTTCTACTTGTCTCTTTTTACCTGTCTCTTTTTTTTCCTTCTTTGTCTTTCTCCCTTTCTTCGTCTTATTATCTCTCTTTACCTTATTCTTTCGCTTCCTTTTTCCCTTGCTCTCTATCTTTGTTTGATTTTTTTTCTCCGTCTCTGTCTCTTTCTATCTGTTTCTTTATTTTTTTTATCTATTTTCTTTCTATTTCTTCCTCTCTCCGTCTTATTTTCTCTGTGTCTTTCCCTCTATTTCTTTCACTCTTGCTCTTGTCCCACACCCTTCTAACTTCTCCTCTATTCACTCTTTCTCTCTCATCTTTCTGCCTCCCATTGCTCCAACCCCCCCCCCCTCTACCCCTTTCTCCCTCGCCTCCCCCTTTTCTCCCTCCCACTGGTCCAACCCCCTCCCCTCTACCCTTTTCTCCCTTCCCCCTCCCTTTCTCTCCCTCCCTTCCTCCCTTGTACCAAACTCCCTCCCCTCTCCCCTTTTCTCCCTCCCACTGCTCCAATCCCCTACCCTCCCCCCTTTCCCCCTCCCATAGCTCCAACCCCTTCCCCTTCCCCCTTTTCTCCACCCTCCTCCCTTCTCCCCCTTTCCCCCCTCCGCGCTCCATAGTGTTTACAACCCCCCAGGTAAAGGCAATCTGTGACCGCATATTTTTTTTTTTCTTTTTTTACGCAACGTTTGTGTAAATGAAGCCACGGGGAAGGTTCGAGACAGGGCGTTACACGTCACTTCGGGATCGTAAATTTTGTTGTTGTTTTTCTTCTTTACCTTCTTGGGTTTATATTTTTTCCCCTTTTTTCTTTTTTCTTCGTTAATTCCTTTGTTTTGATTTTGTTAATTAACTTGTCTGTCTGCTGTGACACACACACACCACACACACACACACTTTTCCAGCTTTCTCCCTCTTCTCTTTCTCCTCCACCCAACACCACACCACAACAGCAACAAACACTAAACAGACCAGTTCACTGTTGAAGTCCAGATGGGAATCAGTGACAGTCAGTGAAATCAGTGACAGCTATGACAGCATCGCGCTCTCTCTATCTTCGTCTCAGAAAAAAAGAAAAAAAGTGTGTGAGTGTGTGTGTGTGTGTGTGTGTGTGTGTGTGTGTGTGTGTGTGTGTGTGTGTGTGTGTGTGTGTGTGTGTGTGTGTGTGTGTGTGTGTGTGCGTGTGCGTGTGCGTGTGCGTGTGCGTGTGCGTGTGCGTGTGCGTGTGCGTGTGCGTGTGTGCGTGTATGCGTGTGCGTGTGCGTGTGCGTGTGCGTGTGCGTGTGTGTGTGCGCGTGTGCGTGTGGGTGTATGAGCGTGCGTACATGCATCCGTGCGTGCTTGCGCCTCTCTGTCGTTACGGCAATCTTTTAAAACAATGTATCTTTTCAAAATGCAAAAAAAAAATAGATTTTTCTTTTAAATCCACTTCATAGCGAATAATCCCAACAAAACGATTCAGAAAGGTCACCCGCACTATTCCAGCCCTTAAAGCCAATCTAAGACACAAGAACGATTCGCAGCAATTGGAGTTCTTAAGTCAACCTGATTGCGGCTGATGGCTGTTTTATTGTTTTGAATTATTTTGGTTCATCGCCCCTGACAGATCTCTGGAGTTTGCATCATTGCTGTTGTTGTTGATGTTTTTTGTTGTTGTTCTTGTTGCTGTTGTTTTTATGTTTTGTTACTATGAAAATAACGAATGAAATAACAGAAAAATAAAATTAATCTATGCTTTTCCTACTTTTAAATACCAAAAGAAGTAAATAAGATCCTAAAATTTTGCCCCTGCTAAATAAAGAAATAGCCAGACAGAGATATAAACATGAGATTAGATATGGGAATACAGATACAGATATAGATTTGTAGATAAAAATGGAGACACAGACGTCGATGACTACATACAAAATGTGCCAAATCTCGTCTGCAAAGTTACTTAGAAATGGAAAATGGAGAGAGGGAGGAGAGGAGAGGGAGAGAGAAAAGAAAAGAAAGGTAGAGAGAGAGAGAGAGATGGAGGAAAAGGGGAAGGGAAGGGAGAGAGGGGGCGAGGGAGTGCGAGAAAGAAAGAAATAAATAAAAAGAGAATGATAAGATACAGAGAAAGAAACAAAGATATGGGAGGAGGAGGAGAGAGGGAGGGAGGGAGAGAGAGAGAGAGAGAGAGAGAGAAACAAAAGAAAACAAAGAGAGAAAGTCAGAGAGAGGGTAAAGAGTTGTGTGAGCTGGAAGGGTCGAGAGGAGGAGGGATGGGTAGTGGGGGGGAGGGGGGAAGGGACAGTCGACCACCTGGGCGGTGTGTGTAACTTCCCTCTCTCTCTCCCTCTCTCACTCCCTCTCACTCACTCTCTCTCTCTCTCTTCTCTCTCTCTCCTCTCTTCATCTCTCTCTCTCTCTCTCCTCTCTCTCTCTCTCTCTCTCTCCTTCTCTCTCCTCTCTCCTCTCCTTCTCTCTCTCTCTCTTCCTTCCCTCCTCTCTCTCCTCCTTCCCTCTCTCTCTCTCTCTCCTTCCTCCTTCTCTCTCTCTCTCCTTCCTCTTCTCTCTTCTCTCTCTCCTTCCTCCTTCTCCTCTCTCTCCTCCCCTCCTTCTCTCTCTCTCTCCTTCTCCTCTCTCCTCTCTCTCCTTCCCTCCTTTCTCTCTCTCCTCTTCCCTCCTTCTCTCTCTCTCTCCTTCCTCTTCTCTCTCTCTCTCCTCCCTCCTCCTCCCTCCCTCCCTCTCTCTCCTCTCCCTCTATCTCTCTATTTCTCTCTCTTATCGCCGTTCTCTCTGTTCCTCTCACCATCGACATCTCCTCCCACCGATATATCTCCGCCCCCCTCCCCCGTCCCCTCCCCCGCCCCCCCCCCCGTCTCGGCACCGTCTAGACAACCTCCACCTCTCCTCCCTCCCCTCCCACGCCCACCCAGACCATCCCTTGTCTGTCTGACTGTTTGTGTGTTTGTTTGTGTGTGATTGTTTGTGTGGTGCGTGTTTGTTGTGTGTGTGTGTGTGTGTGTGTGTGTGTGTGTGTGTGTGTGTGTGTGTGTGTGTGTGTGTGTGTGTGTGTGTGTGTGTGTGTGTGTGTGGTGTGTGTGTGTGTGGTGTGTGTGTGCGTGTGTGTGTGTGTGTGTGTGTGTGTGTGTGTGTGTGTGTGTGTGTGTGTGTGTGTGTGTGTGTGTGTGTGTGTGTGTGTGTGTGTGTATGCGTGTGTGTATGCGTGTGTGTGCGTGTGTAGTGTATGTGTGTGTAATGCGTGTGTGTATGCGTGTGTGTATGCGTGTGTGTGTGCGTATGTGTATGCGTGTGTGTGTGAGTATGTGTGTTTGTCCATCTCTATGCCTGTCTTGCTTGCCCTGTCTCCTTTGTCTTGTCTCGTTTCTTCTTTCCAGTCGACCTGTCTGTCTGCGCGATCGGTCCGCTGACTACTTACTTGTCCACTTTCCTTCCTACAATGTCTCCTCCTCCCCTCCCCTCTCGCTCCCTTCTCCCAGCCATTCCCTCCCTTACCCATCTACCTACATCTACCTTTTAACTCTCTCTTCCCCTTCCTCCTCCATTCCTTCCCTTCCCCTTTCCCTGCCTTTCCTTTCCCTTCCCACCCCTCTCGTTCCCATCCCCTTTCTTTCTTTCCCATTCCTCCAACCTTCCCTTAAACCTTCCTCCCTCTCCCCCCTTCCCTTCCCTTCCTCTCCCCTTCCCTTCTTCCCTTCCTTCCCTTCCCTTCCTTCCCTTCCTTCCCTTCCCTTCCCTTCCTACCTTCCCTTCCCTCTCCTCCCTCTCCTCTCCCCTCTCTCTCTCACTCTCCTCTCTTCTTTCCTCCTCTCCCTCCCTACCTCACCTCTTCTACAATCCCCTTCTATTCCTTACCCCCCTTCCCTCCTCGTTCCCTACCCTCCCCTCCCTCCTCATCTATTTTTCTCTCTCTCTCTTCCCTTCTCTCCTTCCCATCTCCTTTCCCTTTCTTATCTCGTCTCGTTTCTTCTCTATCCCCCTTCTCTCTCATCTCTCCTGCGACCTCTCCGTCTTTTGTTCCCTCTCTCTCTCTCTCTTCTCTCTCCTCTCTCTCTCTCTCTCTCTCTCTCTCTCTCTCCCTCTCCTCTCTCTCTCTCACTCTCTCAAAATTTTACTTTTTATATCGAATATACAACATATACATTTTTTCTTTATTAATTAGGAACTTTTATTTCCATTAAGCCTTTTTTATATCACTACCATATTTTAATGACAATAATAATCAAATATCTTTATTCCACCAAGTAACAGAAAAAAAACATTAACCCTAATCGTCACTTGCCAAGTCAGTAATGTTCAGTCTTAGTTTATAATTTTAAATGTTACCCAGCATACCATAACCATATAGACTGTCAAAACATCACCACCCACAACATAGTAATAATGGTAGTAACAATAACATAACAACCACAAATAACAACAACAAAATATAATAATCCAATCCAACACAACGTAACCAAATGGCAAAAACAACCCAGCATAACATAACCACAATGACAAATACAATAACATCCATTCCAACATAGCAACATAAACAACCAAAACA
>NW_020871575.1:51085-66085 GCF_003789085.1 Penaeus vannamei | reverse complement strand
ACCTTCCTGCCTCCCTCCCTCTACCCCCTCCCCCTTCTTCCTTCCTGCTCCCTCCTCTACCCTTCCTGCTACCCCTCCCCCTTCTTCACTCCCTCTCCCTCCCCTTCTTCCCTTCCTGCCTCCCTCCCTCTACCCCTCCCCTTCTTCGCCCTTCCTGTCTCCCTCTCTACCCCTCCCCTTCTTCACCCCTTCCCTCCCTCCCTTACCCCCTCCCTCTCCCCCTTCCTGCCTCCCTCCCTTTACCCCCTCCCCCTTTCCTGCCTCCCTCCCTCTACCCCCCCCTTCTTCACCCCTTCCTGTTCCCTCCCTTTACCCCTCCCACCCTTTGCCCATTCGCCTTCATGCCAAAACACTGAGAGACGATATGAAGAAATAAATATTTTTGAGGAAGAAATGCCAGGGATTATGACAGACAGATGAGAGAGAGAGAAGAGAGAAGAGGGAGGGAGGGAGGGAGGGAGCGAGAGAGAGGAAGGAAGGAGGGAAGGAGAGAGAGAGAGAGAGAGAGAGAGAGAGAGAGAGAGAGAGAGAGAGAGAGAGAGAGAGAGAGAGAGAGAGAGAGAGAGAGAGAGAGAGAGAGAGAGAGAGAGAAAGCAATTAACAACGTCTCAACACTTCTTATCGTAACTGATGCGTCTCTGGGAGATAGACATGAAGAGTGCTGATAGTGTGTGTGTGTGTGTGTGTGTGTGTGTGTGTGCGTGGTGTGTGTGTGTGTGTGTGGTGTGTGTGTGTGTGTGTGTGTGTGTGTGTGTGTGTGTGTGTGTGTGTGTGTGTGTGTGTGTTTTCGTGAGTGCGTGTGCATGTGTGGTGTGTGTGTGTGTGTGTGTGTGTGTGTGTGTGTGTGTGTGTGTGTGTGTGTGTGTGTGTGTGTGTGTGTGTGTGTGTGTGTGTGTGTGTGTGCGTGTGTGGCTGTGTGCATGTGTATTGGTTCAACTCGAATGGTTAATAAAAAAAGTTTATTTTACCAATCACTTCCCAGAGCCAAAACAAAATAAACTTTAGCTCCCTCGGCAAAATTAATGTTTTACTTTCCTTTTGCCTGTGTGCCTAATGCCCTCTGTCCGTATATCTGTTGTCTGCCTGTCCGTATTTTTCTCCTAATTTCTTCCTGTCCTTCCTCTCCATTTTCTCCTCTCCTTCCCTTCCCTTCACTATCTTCCACATCTTTCTCTATCCTCCCTCCCACCCTTTCCCTCTCCCTCTCCCCTCCCCCTCCCCCTCCTCCTCCCTCCTCCCTCTCCCCTCCTCTCTCTCTCCCCCTCCCCCTCCCTCTCTCCCTCCTCCCTCCCACCCACCCACACCCCCCCACCCTCTCCCTCCCCCCCCCCCCCCCTCTCCCCTTCTCATCCAAGAAGGAATTCCTTTGTCAGCGATTTCCACCACCGCCAAAACACGCAATAATCTATGCAACTTGGGCCAATGCTAATGTGAAGTTATAACGCTGCAAGTTCAATATTGAAAGCATAAGATATATCAACGATAAGATAAACGCATATACATTGAAGTTGTTTGGTTTAATGGACAAAGAATTAACTATAACTTATTTAATGGATAGACAATTATATATCTTACTTGATTTAATGGATAAACAATTACATACAACTCACTTTACATGAACATACAATTATACTAATGTGTAATCAAATAAATATGTTTAAAAATACTATACATTTTAAACATAAAACAAATCAGCGCACAAGAAAAGAAACAAAAAAGGAATGATAAATAAATAACTAATGAGAAATTACTAAGAACACATATAAATAACACGTATCAGCATTACAAAAAAAACGAATTAACAAACTAAAAAAAAAGAATCGCAATCAACTGTGATCATCAATAATACGAAATCAAAATCACCAATAAAATGTATCGCATCGACCAGTCCCCCGCCATAGCCAACCTACCGATAATACTCTTCACAATCCTTCAGGAATTTCTCACCCGATTCTGCTGACAAACCAACAACTAATCTCCTCGCTAGCTGACGTGGTATATAAATAAACGCATAAACATAATCTAGGTAATACTTATAAACCGTATTTCTTATCAATTAAATTCGTACTTACAGACACACGGAATAAAACCGTACCTACACATAAGAACTGGGCAGTACTTATAAACTATACTTCCCAAATAAAACCGCATTGGCACACCTAGACAATAAACTAGGCAATATTTATCAACTATACTTCCCAAATAAACCCGTATTTACATACCTACACAATAAACGAGACATTACTTTACAAACCGTACTTCTCATTATTAAAACCGTACTTACACACCAACACAAACCTCAAACCGTACTTCCCATTATCAAAACCGTACTTGCAAACCAACACAAAAACTCAACTCGTACTTACCGAGGCAGAGTTGCACGAATCCAGTGATGATGATGACAGCCAGAGCGAACAGTTTGGCGCCGGTGAAGATGTCCTGCACGCGCGTGGCCCATTTCACGTTCCAGCAGTTCACGAACGTCAACACCACTGTGGCGGGAAAAGAGAGAGAGACCTGGGTTAGATATTTATGATTTGCGAGTTTGGATTGTTTTTGTTTATAAATGGTAAGTGGTTTAATGTCTATTTGGAGATTAAGCGACACTGTCCATGTCGAGGGATTGTTTACAGAATAATTTATAGCCCATTTCACGTTCCAGATGTTCACGAACGTCAACACAACTGCGGCGGGAAAAGAGAGAGAGGCCTGGGTTAGATATTTCAGATTTGCGAGTTTGGATTGTTTGTTTGTTTATAAATGGTAACTTCAGTAGTCTACTGTTCATGTCGAGGGATTGTTTATAAAATCTATATCCCATTTCACGAACGTCAACACCACTGTGGCGGGAAAAGGGAGAGAGGCTTGGGTTAGATATTTCTGATTTGCAAGTTTGGAAAGTTTGTTTGTTTATAAATGGTAATTTCGGAATGGTTTACTGTCTGTTTGGAGTTTAAGCGACACTGTCCATGTCGAGGGATTGTTTATAGAATAATCTATATCCCATTTCACGTTCCAGCTGTTCACGAACGCCAATGCCACTGCGGCGGGAAAGGGAGAGAGGCCTGGGTTAGATATTTCTGACTGCGAGTTTTGAATGTTTGTTTGCTTATAAACGGTAACTTCGCAGTGGTTTATTCTCTGTTTGGAGATTAAGCTACTTCACTAGTCTAGTCTCCATGTCGAGGGATTGTTTATACAATAAATTATATCCCATTTCAAGTTCCAGATGTTCACGAACGTCAACACCACTGCGACGGGAGAAGATCTGGGTTAAATATTTCTTTGGAATATTTATTTACTATGGTACTTTCGAAGCCACTTAAAAAACGTTTGGAGAATAAGTCACATAAGTAATATACTGACCAGGCCAAAAGGTCGTTTATAGAATGATCTATATACCTTGCAAAAAAGTAATAATGAATAAAAAATAATAATAAAAAAAGGAAATGCACAACACCACCTTTGGATTCTGACAATTTGAAACGTTTATTTACAGAACAATTTTCGCGAACCGGAAAAATACCAGAGGAGATGGTTTTAGCATCTATCCAAACTAACAGCTGACATTGATTCGGACAAAGCCATCAGTCAAACATTACGTGCGTGTGGGCGTGTGTGTGTGTGTGTGTGTGTGTGTGTGTGTGTGTGTGTGTGTGTGTGTGTGTGTGTGTGTGTGTGTGTGTGTGTGTGTGTGTGTGTGTGTGTGTGTGTGTGTGTGTGTGTGTGTGTGTGTGTGTGTGTGTGTGTGTGTGTGAGTGTGTGTGTGAGTGTGTGAATACCAGTTTGTCTGCCTCGCATTTGCTAGTCTTAATTCCATTTGTAGAGAAAAAAATACATGAAGTGGTCGTTGTGGTTTTCAAATTCAAAACAAATAAAACACAAAATAAATTTCAAAAACACATTCTTTTTACATACTATAATAAACACTGAAGAAGGGGAGGTGGAGATGGAGGAGGAGGGAGAGGAGGAGGAGGAGGAGAGGAGGAGAAGAAGAAGAAGAAGAGAAGAAAGAAGAAGAAGAAGAAGAAGAAGAAAGAAGAGAAGAAGAAGAAGAAGAAGAAGGAGAGAGGAGAAGGAGAAAAAGGAGAGGGAGAAGAAGAAGAAGAGGAAGAAAGGGGAGGAATAATGGAGGAGGAATGGCGGCGGAAGCAGCGGGGCAGGAAACAAAGAGGGAAAGGGGCAAAGATAAGGATGGGGAAAAGGGAGAGCGGGTAGAGGAGAAGGGTAGGGACAGGAAAAGAGTGTTGATATGAGAGAGAGGAGAGAAGAGGAGAGAGATTCATTACTAATTATAGTACCTGATTTCAAAAAGCGTCAATAGGACCAGTATAATTGCTTTGTCGAGCGCAAGCAAAAAGAACAAACTAGACAATTAAAGATCAGAAGAGGAAACAAGAAAGAGCGAGGAGGAGCAGGGAAAGGGGAAGGGACAATGCGCGCAGACTCGCGGGAAAAAAGGCAAAGGAAAGAAAATGGGACGGAGGGAAGGGAAAAGGGGGAAAGGGAAAAGAAAGGGGGAGGGGAGGAGAGAAAAAAACTAGGCAGAGGGACATAGCGTAAGGTGACAAAGACCACATTCTCCGGAACGAGAAAAAACAGCGAAAGGACGAAGGAACACAGGCAACGGAGAAGAAAAGGGGAGTCGGAGAAACCCAGACGCGACCGATGGTATCGACGAGCAATGTAAGGCGGGTCCAGTAGCGCCAGGAACAGAGCGACCAGGGAAGCGGCAGCAACAGGATAGACGGATTGGGCCAAAAACGAAGATGGGAGAGACAAAAAGAAGGGAGGGGAAGACGGATGGGGGAGCGTGAGAGAAGGTGGCCAAATACATGAGGGTCATATGATATGAGGATTGTACTGAGGGAAAAAATAAGGTTTTAGTCAATAGGTAACAGGAGAGAATGTGGGGCATACGATTAAGGGCACTAGAGGGGGGAACTGGAAATAGGATGCGGGTGAGTTGTGTGGTTTAAGGTACAGCATGTGGTTGAGAGGCAGAGGTAATCATGGGGTAATATGATGTTTATCTTATTTATCTTAATGAGAGGTGTAACGGAAGTTGATGGTGGGTAAAGGATGAGAAGGAGGAAAGAGCATGGGGACGAGAAAAGCAGATTGGAAGAGTGCTAGGGGCCCGATAAGGAAACGAAGGAAAAGGAAGAGAGAAGACGGAGGAAGGGAAAAGGCGGAAGAGAGAGAGAGAGAGAGGAGAGCCAGAGAGGAGGAGAGAAGAGAGAGAGAGAGAGAGAGAGAAAGAGAAGAGAAGAAAGCGAGAAAGGGGGGAGTAGATGGAGAGGTGAGAGAGAAGTAGCAGAACGACGAACAAACGAAGAGAGAGGTTTATTGGAGGAAGTGCGAAAATAATGAGAAAAAAGAAACGGAAAAAAATTAAGGAAGTGGGTGAAGAGAAGAGCAAGGGAAAGGCAGCATAAGGAAGAAAAAGAGGGAGGAAAGAGGGGTTTTTGGGGGAAAAAAGTGGGAAGAAGAAAAGAAGGAATTTGAGAATGAGCAAGAGAAAAGGATGAAAAAAAGATCGATATGAGGGAGAGACAAGGAAGAGGAAGAAAAATAATAAGAGAGAGAAGGACAAGGAAGAGAGGCAGGAGGAAAAGGGAGGAAGAAAATGAACATGGAGAAAGACGAATAGAAATGGGGGTAGGTTTGGAGGGACTTGTTGGGGTATAGTGTTTTTAGAAGAGAGTGAGGTGAATGAGAAAGAGCAGAGAGAGGGAAAACACACCCTTCACTGCCTAATCTTTAGAGAAAGCGGCACTGAGCCAAAAAGCTGTTTATGAGTCCGCACAAAACAGCAAGTACATCTTTAAACTCGCCTATAAATATAGGTTTTTCCTCCGCTTTCCTACGTCTACTGCTTTCGGCCTTTGAGAGGGGTACCTTTTGCTTTTGAATACCCTCGTATGAGCGACATCAGAGGGGGGAAAGGAGGAGCGAGATGTAGGAGGCGGGGAAAGTGTGGATGCGGCAGATCGCGACAGTGTGGAGTTTTATGTGTGTGAGAGTATGAAAATCAACATAAGAGTTGCACTCTAGTTTTTTTTTATATGTATGTTTAGCCTATTACCTATTAATAATTACTATTTCTACTGTAAGTTTATTAAGCCTTAGTGTGTGATAGTTGTGTGTTGTGTGATGGTAGTGACTGAATGGGTGTGTGTGTGTGTGTGTGTGGCTGTGCGTCGTAGGGTCCGCCGTGTTGTTGCGTGCGCGTGTTGCGTTTGAATGCGCGTCGTGAAATGCCTTGATAGAGTCGTGGTTCGCTGCCTTGTTGCTCGTCTTCGCCTCGTGTGCCATCAAAATCATTATAAAATGAAAAAGTGATTAAAAGTAATAAAATAATTAGAGATAAAAATTAGTAGGAATAAATTTAATTATTCCGTGGGAATTATCTTCAAAGGGATTTTATAAATATATTTTTTAATAACTAATACTGAGATAAAATTATTAAGGTTTTACTAAAAATCAAATGTTACTCAACAATCATCGCTTCTCTATGTGTGATTGATGGATGTGCTAATATTAGAAATAAGTAGTGTACAAGAGCATAACTAGGAAAATAAATGTTTACTACTAATGATAAATGCTCTAAGTTTTCTCCATTTCCCCACTTTCAATATATTATTATTAGATTGACTCAGCTGAAACCTACACGATTAAGAGTTTTAATAAACAAAAATCGCACAGTGAATTAAATAGAAATTATCTATCGTGCTTGTGGATAAATTTAATGCCTTTGGGATTGTTATTGGTTGAACTACACTCGCATACTCTCGTATTAAATTTAAATAAATATTAAATAATAATGAATGTTTATATATATTGTATAATTTAATGTTTAATAATATGTAATTATATTAGATGCTCAGGCAAATGATTATGCCTAACAACAAACTCAAAATTTAATGTAATTAAATGTAATATATTATATGTACATACATACTCTAATATTCTCATATGATATATATGTTATGTATAAAGTATATTGTATATAAATATATATAATTTAATGTTTTAAAACAACACACTAACCAATAAGAAAAACAACAAAGATTATAGATTTATTTAGATATAGATATCTGCCAAAGAAAATTTGTAAGCATTGAGACCTTTTGAGAGACCATCTCGAGCGCAAATTTGCAATTAAAGAACGATAAGGCATAAGAAGGCCTACAACAAGAAGCTCAAAAAAAAGGAAAAATGTAATGCCGAAACCAATAGACAGAAACAGAACAAGAAAAATAGCAGCCCCAGAACAGACACAGGCTCCAGACCACAGAACAGGCCAAGACAAGTTCCAGGGCAAAACCGACCATACCCAAGGCCAGGCGCCGAGGGAACCAAAACCACCACAGCACACCAACCGCCACAAGGTCAGAACCAAATACAAAAACAATAACAGAACATACAAACCAAAAATCACCAATTGAACCACACACACAAACAAACGAAGGGCCAGAAAAAACCAGGAAACGGACCACGACCAGACCAAGAAACCCCAAAGCGAAACAGCACCAAAAACACCCAAAGACAACAGCACACAGACCCAGACAGGACAGAAACCAAGAACAGCACAGCAACACCAGAAGATTTTAGAACTAAGACAACGAACCAGACAGATGATATATGACCAGATTAAGGATCACACATATAGGATCAGTATACCTTAAAAGAACGGTATATAATAACGTAAAAATCAAAAAACAATACACCTAATAACAAGATATACTAAGTAACAAACATGATACAATAACTATATTAATACATCACGATGTGTGTTTTTGAATTTTATTGACGAAATGTAAGTTAAAGAGTTTTTTTATTATTTTATGTACCAGAAATATACTTATTAAGTACTGGGTGATTGTTCTTAGTGCCCAGTGATGAATGGTGGAGTATTATATATTTGCTCGAAGAACGTGCCCCCCCTGTGGCTTTTGAAGGAAAAAACTGCTGTAAGTACACTGGTGTATAAATATAATGTGGATATAGACATCGCTAATGTTCTGTTGTGTTTATATGCCTCACTGTTGCTCATTATTGTTTGTGGGCACTTAATCGTGAGGAGAAAAAAGGGGAAGGTAGTGGTAGGGTGAGTGAAGGAGGGAAAATGTGGGGAGGGTGTATTATCTCAGTTGGGGTGGGGTTATTTTAGTGTATATACACTATCCTATGTAACAATAGGGAAGCGCGTGTGATATTAAGTTGGGTGGTTTGTTTCATTTTAAGTGTTGGTTTTATAGTATTCGGAGCTTAAGCAGAATTCAATAGTCTGCATGAGTGGGTGGGCTACAATTTCTATATTTGATAGCTTTATGTTATCTGTATTTGTTGAAATGTTTTATTTGTATTAATGTTTTTGATATTTAATATGTATTATGTTGTGTAATGGGTTGGTTAATTTTTTATCTATCAGGTATTCATTTTATGTTTATTTATCGAGTTATTTGGGATTCA
Source organism: Penaeus vannamei (assembly GCF_003789085.1). NCBI lineage: Eukaryota > Metazoa > Arthropoda > Malacostraca > Decapoda > Penaeidae > Penaeus > Penaeus vannamei. The sequence goes on along the minus strand of NW_020871575.1, from coordinate 57,607 downwards.
AATAATTTGAAAAAAATAACCAATTGTTTGCAGAGCAGCATGCCTATATTTAGGACTGCACGGTGCTCCATCTGACGAGAAATTCTTGAGACTTTGCATTGATTGATCAAGTGGGATGATCTAATGATGTAATGTACATATAAAAATAAAAATACGCTCGTAGACATGGTAGAGGGCATATATTAGAGGATAATTTTGCCAATTGTCTGTCTCGTTTCTTGAATTAATGCTTCGCGCTTAGGGTGCCTGAGGCTTTGTAATGAACCAAAAGTCGTCAGTTGCTCGCTTAGGTTCACTTTGGTGGGGGTGGTGCGTCAGCTCGGGGGGTGGGTGTGTTAAGGACGTTGGTGCTTGCGCTGGGGGCCCGTTTGTATGTCTTTTCTGTAGCAACTCCGAGATACGCAGGCGAAACATTGGGTGTTCCCCGTTGGGGTTTTTACGTTGTTGATGTTTTACTTTGGTTTAGTTTTTTGGGAAAGTTTGGATGTTTTTATTCGCTATTCGGTCATATGTGTGTTTATGTTATGTCCCTGGGTTCTTTGTCTTTGTTTGGCGCATTTTCTTGTGAGTTCTCACACGTTTCGTGTTGATGGAAAATTTGGTAGTTCTTAAGTTGTATCTATTTGTTTGTTGTTATGGTTGTTTGGTTTTGTTTGGAAATGTTATTAATTCGTTAAATTTCTACCCCGTAATACCAGTCGTATTTGTGCTAGTGGATAAATATTTGTTGGGAGTCGTGGTTGTATCGGATGTTTTTTGTGACAGTCCCCTAATATGAATGGGTTCTTTAATGGTAAAGTGTCTGGGGGTGTCCTAACAAGTGTATTTTTTTAATATTTATAAACTATGACCTGAAGACCATTTTATACTGTATCGTTGAGAAAAAAGTGGGACGCGTATCTGAAGGGTTTTTACATTGTTTCTCTTGTTTTTTTGTTCAATGTTTACTTGGTTGGAAATTAACAATGAATAAATATTTGTGGAGAAAAATTATGTTTTATTAGGTCGCCCCCAAATTGAATATCGAGGCTAAGTGTAAAGAATAGAAAAAAAAGCTTCGTAATGGAAAAAATCAAAAGTATTCCCCATCGTGAATATTAAAATATAGAAATGATATAAAAGTTAATACGTGCCACCTGCTAAACCCTGTAATAAATTTGGCACAAAAGTACAAGAAAATAAACCTAAAATATATCGAAATAATAACATCGTATTTTGCAAAACTGTGGCAGCGAGGAGGGAAGGCGGGAAGAAAATCAGAAAGGAAGAATTGGGGGGAAGGAGGAGAAGGAGGGAAGAAGGAGGGGAGAGAGGGAGGAAGAGAGAGAGAGGAGAGACGAAAAGAGAGAGAAGGAAGGAGAGAAGCCAGAGGAGGAAGAAGAGAAGAGAGAAGCGAGAAGAAGGACAGTTAGAGAGTATGAGACGGGAAGCAGTGAGAGAGAAGGAGAACGAGAGAGAAGGAGGAAGAGCAGGGAAGAGGAGAGAAAGCGAAGAGAAATGCCGTAACAAACACACCGAATGAACGTAAGGACCGACGCCTCCGCACGTTCTATTGTTAATCCCATTTTGTGCGCAGAAACGGAATCGTGGGTTGAGGGTGGGCAGAAAAAGTGGTAGCCAAGATAAAGGTATTTGAGAGGACCACGCGAGATTAAATACAGGGGAGGTTAGACCCAGACAGACAAACAGAGGGAAGGGAGGGAGGAGGAGGGGAGGAAGAGAAGGAGAGAGAAGAATAAGTGAGAGGGGTAGGCAAAGCAACGGCGGGAGGAACTAGGAGTGTGAAACACAAAGCCGACGCATAAACCACAAACAAAGGAAAAGAAAGTTGGCGCAGTAAGCGTGAACCGCCGAAGATCAAAGGAGCGGTAAAAGAGGATGTATGGAAGGATTGGGTCGCAGGGTCGCACTATCGACGAGGCAGGGCAAAACGAAGGTCAAAGGGCAGGGCGACCGAAAGCGGGGAGGCTGCAGGCTCCGCCCCGCACGGGTCGCTCCAGACTATAAGACAAGATCACGTATTACAGAGCCTTTCTCCAAATTATTAAGCGTACAATATGAAAATATCAACGCTGGCTAAAACGACAGCAAGGGGTCACTGGGTTCGCAAGCAACGAACCCTAAAACGAAAGAAAGAAAAAATGTCATAAAATCTCCAGTACATATTAAGAGTCGTGAGAAACTTGAAAATATGAGGGTTAAAAAAAAAAAAAAAAAAAAAAAAAAAAAAACAATGCGCCATAGCATGAGGGTGCATGAGGGATGGGAAGACGTTAACCTCAAGCTGCCAATAATAACAACCCTTATTGACACACTTCCGGCATTCGGGGGGGGGGGGTTAAGAGTAGGTATTGGGGTGGGGTATGGCGTAAAGGGGGGGGAGGGGGGATATGGGTGGGGTAAGGGACGGCACGTTGTTTATCAAAGACAGGTGGGGGGGGTATGGTCGACACAGGAGGGGGAAGGGGAGGTAAGGGAGAGAGAGAAGGGGAGGTAGAGAAAGAGAGGGGAGAGGGAGGGAGAGAGAGGTAGAGAGAGAGGGGAGATAAGAGAGAGGAAGGGGGAAGTAGAGAGAGGGAGGGGGGAGATAGAGGGAGGATTAGGAGGGATTGAGAAGGAGGGGGGGGGGTAGGAGAAGGGGTTTGTGAAACGTCTGTGCCAACGGATTTCTCTATCAGTTCGTGGCGTAAAAAAGATACGCCTCGACGTCACGCGTTCGTTGTTATCGCCGTGATCACCGCCATAAAGTGCCTTTGTCAGGGCGTGTTGCAATAGCCTCGGTCCAATTATTAACAATATCCTAGTCTATAATTAACAATCAGTTTGGCTTTCAATTAACATCTAGCGACACCACAAAATACACACGCAATCATCTATTCCACTTCCTCTCCCATCTGTTTCTCCATCTCCCCCTCCCCCCTCCTCCTCCTCTTCCATCTTCTCCATCATCTCCACCATCACTTCCCCTTCCACTTCCTCCATTTCCAACTCCACTCCTCTATATCCACATCCACTCCATGTCCACCTTCACCTCCATATCCACCTCCACCTCACTACATCCATCTCCACCACCCAACCACCACCATACTCCTCCTCCGCCTCTCTCCTCCTCTCCTCTCCCTCCTTCCTCCTCCTCCTCTCTCCTCCTTCCTCCTTTCCTCCTTCTCCTCCTCCTCCTTCCTCCTCCTCCCTCTCCTCCTCCTCCTCTCCTCCTCCTCCTGCCTCTCCTCCTCCTCCATAGCACAGAGGAAATGTTAGTACTATCAGAGCAGAGGCTGAGCACGTTGTTCCCCGCCGGCAGAATTTCTACATGGCCACATCTCCCCCTTCCCCTCTCTATACCTCCGCCTTCCCTCTCCTTCTCTCTCTCTCTCTCTCTCCTCTCTTTCTCTCTTCCTCTCTCTCTCTCTCTCTCTCTCTCTCTCTCTCCTCTCTCATCTCATCTCTCTCTCCCTCCTCTCTCTCTCTTTCTCCCTCTCCCTCTCCTCTCCCTCTCCTCTCCCTCTCCCTCTCGCCTCTCCTCTCTCCCCTCTCCCTCTTCCCTCTCCTCTCTCTCCCCTCTCTCTCTCTCCCACCTTTCTTCCTCTCCCTTCTCCTGCCCCTTCGCCCCCTCTCCTAGCCTCCTCCTCTCCTCTCTCTCTCTCTCTCTCTCTCTCCCTCTCTCCTCTCCCTCTCCCTCCCTATCTGAAAACAGCTGATGTAACATTCGTCATAAATTACCTGAAAATACGTGCTTTGGAATAATTCTAATACCTTATTTTCTAATATCCAACGTGATGTCGAACTTTCCAAATCTTAAATAAGTAAAACAAAGTGAAAAGAAAGAATAGGAAGAAAATAAAAAAAGAAAAAAAAGAAAAAAAGAAAAAAAGAAAAAAGAAAAGAAAGAAAAGAAAAAGAAAAAGAAAAGAAGAGAAAAAAAAATAAGATAAAAGACAGCAACATAGCGCAGTGTTGATCTTATATGCGGAATCGATGAGGTTTCGCTGCCAGTCTCCCTGTTCTTCTCTATTCTTTCTCTTAATTTCTGTTTTGTTTTTTCTCTCTCTCTCTTTCACTTTCTATTATCTTTCATTAGTCCGGTCTCTCTGTATATATTTACTTATCGATCTGTCTCTCTCTAATCTCTCTCTCTCTCTCTCTCTCTCTCTCTCTCTCTCTCTCTCTCTCTCGTCTCCTCTCTCTCTCCCTCTCTCTCTTCTCTCTCTCTCTCCCCTCGTTTCTATCTATATATATCTTCTCTCTCTCCTTACTCTCTTTCGCTTCTCTTCTCTTCTCTCCCACTCTCACTCCCCTCATCTCCTCTCTCTCTCCTCGCCGCTCCTCTCCTCTTCTCCCACTCTCACCCCCCTCACGCCCACCCCCTCCACTCTCACACTCTCGTCTCTCTCTCTCTCGTTTCTATCTCTCTCTCTCCTTCTCTTCTCTTCCTCCCTCGTCTCTTCCTCTCTTCTCCCTCTCCCTCTCTCCTCTCTCTCTCTCTCCCCTATCTCGCTCTCTCTCCTCTCTCTCTCTCTCTCTCTCTCTCTTCTCTCTCTTTTATTCTTGGCGCATGTTCTACTTTCACGTCACGCCACCGCCGGTTCTTCCACCTTCACTCACGCTTGCTTGGGGAAAGCACGCACGCTTTTGGAACTCGGAAATCAGTAAATAAAGCGAGATAAATGTAAATATAAATTAAAAACAAACACATGTAAACATAAATTAAAATCAAATAAATATACTTATGAATTAAAAGGAAATGAATGTATATATAAATTAAGAGCAAATAAATGTACTTGTAAATTAAAAGCAAATAAATGTGCTTATAAATTTCAAGGAAATAGAGGTAAATATAAATTAAAAGCAAATAAATGTAAATATAAAGCAAAAGTAAATAAAAAAATAACTGAATAGAAGTACAGCTGTTTTAACACATGTGCACCAATAAACAAAAATAAATAGATGTATATACAGCTGGATAAGTAAATAAATAATCACGTAAATGAATAAATGAATTAAAACATGAACGAATGTTAGGACAAACAAACAACTAAATAAACAAATATAATGCAAAAAAAATCGTGTGGCAACCCAGTGCGAGCCACACTTCCGTAAAACCAAACTGGCCCCCTTTTTTTTTGTGTGTGGGGGGGGGGGGGGGGGGGTCGTCGACGTCATCCCGGCGACGAAATATAGACACGACCCAAGAGTACTTTTTTCAAAATGCTTAGATAGTTTTCTCTTCTCGTCCTCCTCTTTTCGGTCTCCTATTATCGGTCGTTGGTCATTTCGGTCTTCGTTCGGTCGTCATTCGGTCCTCAGTCGTGTCGTTCAGTCGCTGGTCAGTCGCAGTCTCCGTTCAGTCCCCGCTTGGCCCTTGAACAATCGTAGTTCAGTCCCCGCTTGGCCCTTGAACAATTCGTGGTTCATCCCGCTTGGCCCTTGTTCAGTCCCCGTTTGGTCCTTGTTCAGTCCTTGGTCCGTTGTACACCAGTCCCTTACTCAGGCCCCGTCCTCTTCTTGGCCAGTCCCTCTCGGTCCTCGGTAAGTCCTCTCGTCGTCTGGCTGTCTAAGCTTCCATGAAATGCCATGGAATGCTACTCTTGTTTTTTTTTTCTTTTCCTACTGTGTTGCGCAAAATCATTTACTGAGAAAAAGGTTTTTTTCTCCCTGTCTCTTTGAAGGTCGTGATGTTATTAAGTATGTAGACACTTGCATCTTTATCTCTTCTTCTCTCTCTCTTCTCTCTCCTCTCCTGTCTGTCTGTCTGTCTGTCTGTCTGTCTGTCTGTCTGTCTGCCTGTCTCTCTCTCTCTCTCTTTCTCAGTGGTTTTTCCTATTCTTGTTACACAACTGGAAGTTCAGACCATATCTTATCCACGAACAAGGGATCTCACATAACGATTTCCTTCACTTGAAAAGAAAACACTGCCTCGTGTATAGATCCACCACACACACACAAATGCAGGTAACACACATACGTACATACAGGTGCATACAGACACTTACATATACACATAGTCAGACACAGAGGCAGGCATACACACACTCATACACACATGCGCACTCATAAACACACTCACGCACACACATACACATAATACCTACTCCTCCAAGCAGACACACACACGCACAGCTCCGCCCAACGCCACGAAGCCCCGCCCACACCACATCCAAACAGCTGACGCAATCTGGGTGCCACGTTGCCGCTCCCACAAGCGAGAACGTTGGCACAGTGCCGGGCTAGCACATCAACTAGCCGAGTCCTAGGTTGTCCCCGACAATGCTTTTTTGTCGTTTTCTCTCCCTCTCTCTTTCTCTCTAATTCTGTGACTGACATATCTGGGTCAGAACTGTACATTTGGCACGTGCGGACAAAGTCTGCTTTGCGCCATTACTCTAGAAGAATATTAAATTTCAATTAGTAAATGTTGATCTAATGATTTTATTGCCTTGGTGTTATGTTCACAATTGGGCATTCAGTAAAATATGATTCTATCTGTAATGGCTTATTAGATAAATTGCTCTATGTTCAGTTTTG
>NW_020871575.1:43585-46085 GCF_003789085.1 Penaeus vannamei | reverse complement strand
ACACACACACACACACAAACTCACTCACTCACTCACACACACACAAACACTCACCCCCCTCACACACTCAACCCCCAACCCCCCAAAAACACACACAGCATCCCACGCACGTATCTCCCTCCCCGTTCACCCCCCCCCCCGCCACATTATCACACGCCCGAAACTATCGATAAGCGTTATCTCGCTTTTTTAGCTGCATTCTTCATCCACGTGGCTCTGTTATCCAGGTTATAAGTATCTTGAGCACTTCTATTGCCCAAGTTATTTGCTATTGAGACTTTAGATTATCTTTTTGGCTTAGGAAATTGAACGTGTATGGTTATTCGTGCGTGTGTGTGTGTGTGTGTGTGTGTGTGTGTGTGTGTGTGTGTGTGTGTGTGTGTGTGTGTGTGTGTGTGTGTGTGTGTGTGTGTGTGTGTGTGTGTGTGTGTGTGTGTGTGTGGTGTGTGGTGTGTGTGCGCGCGTGTGCGTCTGCGTGTGCATGTGCTCGCGTGCGTGTGCATGTGCTCGCGTACGTGTGCGTGAGTGTATGTGTGCGTGTGCTTTTCCGTGTGCGTGTGTGTGTGAGTGCGTGTGCGTGTGTACGTGTAGGTATGTCATGTTAATATTTCTCTCTATCTATCTAACAACCCAAAAACATGGAAACCCTCCTTGACTCCCACCACGCCAGGGTACAAACAACACGGAGACTAACAGTAAGGGTAAATTGAATCCTTTTTTTCTTTTCTTTTTTTTAAACCGCGCGCAGACAACAGGAAAATAACACGCAGTCAGCCGCTTGTCAGGAGTAATTGCCCTTGCTTGACCTTTTGCTTGCTCTTGTTAAAAGCTCTAATCTGGAGTGTATAAGTGTGGCAGTGTGGAAGCAGATGTACGTGTACGGATAAGTACATGCTGTGTAAGTGGAGATGTGCGTATGTGTGTGGACACGTGCATGTGTGTGTAGAGATGTCGTGTGTGTGTGTGTGTGTGTGTGTGTGTGTGTGTGTGTGTGTTGTGTGTGTGTGTGTGTGTGTGTGTGTGTGTGTGTGTGTGTGTGTGTGTGTGTGTGTGTGTGGTGTGTGTGTGTGTGTGTGTGTGTGTGTGTGTGTGTGTGTGTGTGTGTGTGTGTGTGTGTGTGTGTGTGTGTGTGTGTGTGTGTGTGTACGTAGATGGTTTATGTGTAGGCATGTCTAGTTGTGTAAACGTGCATACATAAATGTTCAGGGTACACACGCGCGCACCGGTGTGTACTGGGTGTATATAAACTCTTTCATAAATGTATGTGCTTCTAAATGCGCACATAGAGTGTCTGCGTTAGCGTGTAATGCATGTGTGTGCGTATGAAGATGCTTGCGAATGAGAGAGTAATCGAAAATAACAAGCAAGGAAATGTCTCACGAGTGAAAACTTCATCTGTCCCAGCTGACAAACTGACTGACAAGTGTAATTCATTGGCAAATGAGGTCGGATTACTGTTAACGAAGTCACCCCGCCCCCTCATACCCTATACTTCCTCCCAAATCTCCTCTCCCCTTCCCTCGCCCCCCTCCTCTCCTCTCCCTACTCCTCCTCCTTCTTCCTCCTCCTCCTCCTCCTCCTCCTCCTCCTCCTCCTCCTCCTCCTCCTTCTTCTTCTTCTTCTTCTTCTTCTTCTTCTTCTCTTCTTCTTCTTCTTCTTCTTCTTCTTCTTCTTCTTCTTCTTCTTCTTCTCCTCCTCCTCCTCCTCTTCCCTTCGCCTCCCCCCTCCCCCTTCCCCCCCCTCCGCATCATTCCCCTCCTACTTTCCCTCACCTCACCCCCTCTCTTCCCCTTCCCTTCGCCTCATCCCCTCCTCCTTCCCCTTCCCCTACCCACTCCGCTTCACTCCCTTCCTCCTCCCCTTCCTCGTCGCCACACACCCCTCTCCCTCCCCTTCGCCTCCCCCCTCCTCCTCCCCTCTCCTTTCTACCCCTTTCCCTACACTAACAGACTTCTTCCCGACATACTAATTGACACCAGTGACAAGCCTGACAACCTCACCCCTTCCCCTACCCCACCCCCCTCTCCGACCCTGAACTCTATCTCTGAGATGCACTTGCATTATATTTATTTTGTGATTTTATTTTATATGGAGATAAGAGAGAAAGAGAGAAGAGGGAAGAGAGAGGAGAGGGAGAGGGAGAGAGAGAGAGAGAGAGAGAGAGAGGAGAGAGGAGAAGAGAGGAGAGAGAGAGAGAGAGAGAGAGAGAGAGAGAGAGAGAGAGAGAGAGAGAGAGAGGAAGACAGGGTAATCAGGAAAAAACGAACGATATAAAGAAATACAAAACGCAAAAAAAACTAATCAAGAAAGAAACAGAAATTATATTTAAAAAAATTTTTCTGTGTTCATGATTTTCTCTTTTTTCTTCTCTTCCTGGTGAGAAACGAATGCCCTGAAACATGTGTTATCTGTTTGCCTTTGACGCGTGCTTTTTTTCTCCCTCTCCCTCGCTCTCTCTCTCATCCTTTGCTTTTCTTTCGCCTCTCTCTGTCGCCTCTCT
>NW_020871575.1:28585-38585 GCF_003789085.1 Penaeus vannamei | reverse complement strand
TGAAGCTTTCTTTTTTTGTATCTTTATAATCCTAAAAAAAGTGATTTTATATCCTAAAAGGCAATTTCACATTCGAACATATTTTTCTATATCCTAATAAATACCAACATCCTCAGACATAAAAAGAAAAGAAAATGAAGAGGAAAACATTGCTACTTTAAAAATACATACAAAAAAAAGAAAGAAAAAAAACTGAACTCAAATAAAATCAGGAACTTTATAGTCGACATCTTTCAGTTCGACCTATAAAAATACATCTATTGCTTATACCTCTAATCCAAATAAACCTCTTAACAAACCAAACTGTATGCGTGGCTCATCACAGTGAACAATGATGAGTAACACTTCATAAAATTCAACAATAGTCTACACAACAGAAGAACAACACTGATAACATTCAATAAAAATATCTTAACCCTTCATACAAACCATTACATCTCTCTCACGTACAAAACCAACTCACGAACGAAACAAGGAGAGAAACAAACAACAGAACGAGGTGTGTGAACCGAAGCCAATGACCAAAAAAGACAAAAACATAAACAAAGACAGACATGTATTTGCTGAACCTGGTCGAGTCAAGGCAACCCAGCGCAGAGACCGAGGTGGCTTCCTTTGCGCGGTGACAGTGTGTTGACGAGGAGAAGGAGAGGAGGGAAAAGATGAAGAAGCGAGGAGAGGAGGAGGAGAAGAAGAAGATGAAAGAGGGGAAGAGAGGAGAAGAGGAGGAGGAAGAAGAAGATGAAAGAGGAGGAGGAGAGGAGGAGGAGGAGGAGGAGAGGAGAGAGAAGAGAAGAAGGAAGAAGAAGAAGAAGAAGAAGAAGAGGAAGAAGAAGAAGAGAAGAAGAAGAGGGGAAAATGAGAATAGAAGTGGAAGGGAAGACGGATGAAAGAGGAAGATGGGAGAGGAAGAAGAGGAAGAGGAAGGGGTAGATTAAAAAGAGGGAAGAGGAGGAGTAGGAAAGAAAAGGAAGACGAGGGAGGAATATAGAGGAGAGGAACAGAAGACAAAAAGGAAGAGAAATAGAGAAGAAGATGAAAGAGGAGGAGAAAGAAAGGAAACAAGCACTCCGTTATTTTCACGCAAACTCTCGAGTTGTTTATTGAAAAAAGTAACATCAATCAATTTCGTATCAGATGTCCTGTTCCTTTCCTACTCTCTTCCTCCATCCCTCCTTCCCTTCCCCCCTTGCTTTCCTTCCTTCTTCCTTCCTTCCTCCTCCTTCCTCCCTCCCTTCCTCCCTCCACTCCTCCCTCCCTCCTCCTTCCCTCCCTCCTTCCTTCCCAAAGCCTCCCTCCCTCCCTCCCCTCCTCTCCCTCTCCCATATCATTAAGACCGTTAAAATAAAACTATAATCCATATCAGTCCTTAATTGCACGAAAACGAAAAACCGATCGAATTAATTAGAATATCAATCACCCTTTCCCGCTCATCCCCGTAGAAAAGGGCCTTTGTCTACCACGTGATCGAATACGCTGAAAAATAAAATATAAAATAGGCTCGTATCCCTAACAATAATTAAAACACTATTGCATTTTACGAATAACAAAAAATCAGAAAGAAAAAAAATTACATTAAAATATGAATACATAAATCATATGATAAATGAATTGATTACTTATAAGAGAGATCTACGGCGGAAAAAAAAGCGCGGGAAAAATATAAAGAGACCGCGGTTCACCTAATTTCGAGGTCGATCGTCTAGACACACGTTTTGCCATGAAAGGAAAAGCAGCACAGGGGGGTTTCTCTGTCAGTCTGTCTGGTGTGCTCTTTGTCTCCCTGTCTGTTTGTTTCGTGTGCTTGTGTCTGCTTGTGCTTGTTTGTGCACACGCTCTTTATCTTCGTTCTGATAAAAAAAAAAATGCGCGCCCGTGTGTGTGTGTGTGTGTGTGTGGTGTGTGTGTGTGTGTGTGTGTGTGTGTGTGTGTGTGTGTGTTGTGTGTGTGTGTGTGTGTGTGGTGTGTGTGTGTGTGTGTGTGTGTGTGTGTGTGTGTGTGTGTGTGTGTGTGTGTGTGTGTGTGTGTTGTGTGTGTGTGTGTGTGTGTGTGTGTGTGTCGTGTGCGTGCGTGTGCGTGCGTGTGCGTGCGTGTGCGTGTGTGCGTGTGCGTGTGCGTGTGTGCGTGCGTCGTGCGTGCGTGCGTGTGTGTACATTTACGTGTAATTTTATCTGTACATACACGTTTTGTGTTTATCTAGGCGTTATCACACGAAGTCTCTCCACTTTTTCTCTACCATTAGCCATTTCAACAGTCGCTGGCGAAGGACTGAATCATGCACACGCTCATTCACTCGCCCATTCATCTAATCACTCGCTCATTCATTCACTAATCCACCCACTTACTCACTGACTTCCTCGTTAACCCATTCATCTCGACGTTGTTCCAAATTTGGTCACATTCTCTGTATCTAAGAAAAAATATATATATTCCACTTTTTCTTAGCTATTCCATTTATTTCTTTTTTTATTATTGCCCTTTCGCTCTCCCCATCATCATCGCCGATTCTCTTATCTCTTTCTTTCATTTCATCGGTTGCAGCTGCCCACCCCCATGTGATTTATCCTTGTCTTTTTTATCTAGTTTCTCTCTCCATTTCGTTCTTCCTCTCTTTCCCTCTGTTTTTTTTTTCCTCTCACCTATCCCACTTCCGCTCTATTCCATCCCCACGCAATCCCACTCCACATTCCATCATCCCAACCCCCTCCCCTCCTTCCACCTCCTTCCACCCCTCTCCTTCTACTTCCGCTCCCTCCCATCCTCTACCACCCCCTCCCACCAATCCCTTCCACCACCCCCTAACCTCCCTTCCAACCCATCCCACTTCCGTTTCCTCCCACTCTCCCCCCCCACCTCTCCTCCACCTCCTTCCCACCCACCACTCTACCCCTCCCTACCCCCTCCCTCCCCACCCAACCCCTCCCATTCCCCACCTCACCCATCCCCCCACCCCCTCCAACCTCTCCCCACCCCACCCAACCTACCCTCCCATCCACCACCTCCAACCCTCATCCCACTCTCCCCCCCAACCCTACCATCCCCCATCTCCCCCACTTCTTCTCTCACCCTCCCAACCCCTACCATCCACCACCTCACCTACCCTCCCCCACCTCTCCTCCCACCCACCCTCCCACCCACCCCCTACCATCCCCCAACCAACCCTCCACCCCCCACCCCTCCAACCCCTCCTATCCCCCATCCCCCCCCCTCTCCCATTCACACTGCATCAACCCCTCAAGGCGCGCACCGGAGCGTCTTGTCCGGGCGCTTTGTGGGCCGTCCTTCGCCCAGCATCCTTCTTAATGTAGGAGTTCCTGTGCGTGTGGGGTCCTTCGCCTCCTTCGACTAAGAGTTTTCTTCGTTTGTTCTTTTCGTCTTTTCTTCTGATTCTTTTTTTTCGTCTTTCTTTTGATTCTTTTTCTTTGTGTTTCTTCTCATTTTTTTCTTCTTCATTTCGTGTTTTTTCTTCTTCTCTTCGTGTTTCTACTACGACTTTTTCTTTCTTTGTCTTCATTTTCTTTTTTCTTTTTTTCTATCTCTTCTTCTTCTTCTTCTTCTTCTTCTTCTTCTTCTCTTCTTCTTTCTTCTTCCTTCTTCTTCTTCCTTCTTCTTCTTCTTCTTCTTCTTCTTCTTTCCTCTCCTCTCCTTCTTCTCCTTCTTCTCCTCCTCCTTCCATTTCCTTTTCTCTCTCTCCTCTCTTTCATCTCCACGTCCCCCCCTTTTCCCTCCCCTTCCCCATTCTACCACCCCCCCTTCTTTCTTATTTACAAATAAAGCCTTGGTTTATTTAACCTCTGACTTGCCCTCCCTTCTAATGTGACTAAGAGAGAGAGAGAGAGAGAGAGAGAGAGAGAGAGAGAGAGAGAGAGAGAGAGAGAGAGAGAGAGAGAGAGAGAGAGAGAGAGAGAGAGAGAGAGAGAGAGAGTGAGAGAGAGAGAGAGAGAGAGAGAGAAGAGAGAGGAGAGAGAGAGAGAGAGAGAGAAGAGAGAGAGAGAGAGAGAGAGAGGGAGAGAAAAGAGAGAAAAAGAGAGAGAAAAAAAAAAAGAGAGAGAGAGAGAGAGAGAGAGAGAGAGAGAGAGAGAGAAGAGAGAGAGAGAAGAGAGAGAGAGAGAGAGAGAGAGAGAGAGAGAGAGAGAGAGAGAGAGAGAGAGAGAGAGAGAGAGAGAGAGAGAGAGAGAGAGAGAGAGAGAGAGAGGGGGGGGAGGGAGGGAGGGAGGAAGGGAGGGGGGAGGGGGAGGGGGGGAGGGGGGAGAGGGAGAGGGAGAGGAGAGGGGAGAGGGAGAGGGAGAGGAGAGGAGAGGAGAGAGGAAGAAGAGAGAGAGAGAGAGAGAAAGAGAGAGAGAGAGAGAGAGAGAGAGAGAGAGAAGAGAGAGAGAGAGAGAGAGAGAGAGAGAGAGAGAGAGAGAGAGAGAGAGAGAGAGAGAGAGAGAGAGAGAGACAAAGAGAAAGAGAGAGACAGACACAGTGAAACAAGCAAACAAACAAAAATCGAAATCAAAAGACAGAGAAAAAAAAGAACGAAAATAATTCTATTTAGAGAGAGAGAGAGATAAAAAAAAAAGCCAGACAGACAAGCTGACCGACAGACGCAACGACGAGCCCCCTTTGGAACCTGTAGTCGCCTCGCAGACCAGTTTACCCCCTTGAGAATCTGACTTCGAAGCCACTGTAGCCGCTTCTCTCTCTCTCCGGACACGCAACTTTTTACCCTTAATAAGATTTATGTTCCTGAAACCCATTCGTTTTTTTTTATCTAGGGTGTAAATTCCTTGTTATTTTTATCTTGGGTGTAAATTCCTTGTAACGTATTTGGATATCCAAGTTCTTCGTGTCCCTTTAGAGTGGTTTAAGTTCGTTTAGATTTGATTTCGTTTTTATTTCTCTCTCTCTTCCGTAAGTATTTTTTTACTCTTATATTCAACTTCCTTTTTATTGGTATTCCCTCTTATTCCTTCTGTTGGCTTTAATTTCGTTATAATTCCTCTTTTTCACTGACCGTTCGTTGTCCCTTTTTTGAGAATTTGTCTTAAATTCTATGATAATTCTCTCTTTTTCGTACTACTTAAGTTACCCCTTTTTATATGTATAAAATTAGATGTTAGTTCTTTTTTTTTTTTCCTTCTACGTTCATCACCCCTTTTGAGAGTCTTTTTCCTGTCTTTCCATTTTATATTCATGTTTCTTTTTTCTTCTACTTTAGTCACCCCTTTAAGAAAATTGTCTCTAATTCCATTTTATTTCCCTTTTATTTCATGCTACTTTAGTCACCCCTTTTTCAATAGTCTCTAATTCCATCCCATCCCCCCTTTTATCTCATGCTCCTTTAGTCACCCCTTTTTCAGTAGTCTCTAATTCCATTTTATTTCCCTTTTATCTCATGCTACTTTAGTATCCCCCTTAAAAAAGTCTCTAATTCCATCCTATTCCCCTTTTATCTCATGCTCCTTTAGTCACCCCTTTAAAAAGTCTATATTCCCCTTATCTGCTCCTTTAGTCACCCCTTTAAAAAAGTCTCTAATTCCATCCCATTCCCCCTTTTATTTCATGCTCCTTTAGTCACCCCCTTAAAAAAGTCTCTAATTCCATCCCATTCCCCTTTTATCTCATGCTCCTTTAGTCCCCCTTTTTTGAGAATTTGTCTCCTCCCGTAAACTTCAACTGGAGTACAATGACTCGACTCTTTTCTCCTTCGGCCGAGGAACGCGAGTGCCAGACATGTACGGCAGACGGAACGCACTGTCTAAATCTCCCTTAATCTCCCTGTTACTCTCTTTGTCTCTTTTTTGCTAATCTCTCTCTCTCTCTGTCGATCCTTTTCGATGGGTCTTCTCTCTCTCTCTCTCTCTCTCTCTCTCTTCTCTCTGTCTCTCTCTCTCTCTCCTCTCTCTCTCTCTCTCTCTCTCTCTCTCTCTCTGTCGATCCTTTTCGATGTGTGTTTGGATCTCTGTGTCTCTTGATTTTCTCTCTCTCGCGGCGTTCTCTTTCTTCATTCTTTCTTACTCTCTATTTATGCATTTATCTAGCTTTCTAGTTATCTAACTCCCGTCTCTCTCTTCCTCTCCCTCTCCTTTTCCCTCTCTCTATCTGTCTGTGTCTGTCTGTCTGTCTATCTGTGTCTATTTGTCTATCTGTTTGTCTGTCTGTCTGTCTGTCTGTCTGTCTATCTATCTATCTATCTATCTATCTATCTATCTATCTATCTATCTATCTATCTATCTATCTATCTATCATCTATCTATCTATCTATCTATCTATCTATCTATCTATCTATCTATCTGTCTGTCTGTCTCTTTCTCTCTTATCTCTCATCTCTGTCGACCCCTACTTTCCTTCAAACTTCTACGGTCTCTGAGTACGCCGCACCTTTGCCCAAGTAAGTCTGGCATAGGCCTATCACAACTTGGCACTCACCTCAGTGACAAAGTTCGACGTCACCCCCTCCTTACGCCCCCCCCCCGTCATTACCCAAACAAGGGAAAAAATCGAATTTAGCCTTTCCTATCTCGTCTAAGATTCTTTACTACAAACCATAAAAACGGAACATCTAACCAACAAAAAAACACAAATATAACAAACAAAGAAGTCAAAATACGGGGGAAAACCTTCACGGAACAACACGATATTACAAACAAATTACAAACAAATAAACAGAAAGCAAAGTTACAAAGACAGCTGATCCCCAACCCGTCCTTCCCTCTAGTCCAGGTCAGTGCCCTGTCAGCTGTCACAAGAGCCTTTCTATAGTCGGAGCGGCGAGCGAGTAACCACACCTGTGTAATTCACACGCCTCTACTTCACAACTGCTTACTGATGATTCTTACTTTGTCTATGTATTTATCGTGTTTACTTTATGTGTATGTATCATGTGTGGAGTTCATGGATGTCTACTTTTAATTTACTTGTGTGTTTCATTTGTCTATTTCGTAGGTTTACTCTCCTTTATGCATTTGTTTCAGTGTCTATTTCGCTTGTTTAATCTATTTAATGCATTTGTTTCATTTGTCTATTTCATTGTCTTTTTTCGTGTCTATTTTAGATTTTTTTGTCTGTTTCAATGCGTTTATTTCATGTGTTTGGATAATCGATATATCTGTTATTTTGTCTATTTCAGAAACGTCTTAATTTACTTTCGAAACCTTTCCCTCTTCTTAATGGATGCGTATCATCTTTTTCTAATTCCTAAACTCTGACCGTACTTTCTTTCTCTTCCTCTCTCTCTCCCTCTCCCTCTCCCTCTCTCTCCATCTCTCTTAATCGATGCATTTCAAACTTTTTTTTACATCCTTCACCTCCGGCCGTATATATCTCTCTCCTCTCTTCCCCTCTCTCTCTCGCTTTAACGTTCTTCTTTCTTTCTCCCCTCCTAATCGAGTGTTTTTTTTCCTTTTCTTTCTCTTTTTCCTTCTCTTTTCCTCTTCTGTAACTAATGGTCTTTCTAACGACCTTCGAACCTGACACCTCAAGCAACGTCTTAACCTTGCTCCACCGACTCCAGATCAGTGCATTACAAGAAGCCCAACCCTGGCGTTAATCTCTCTCTCCTTCTCCTCCTCCTTCTCCTCCCCCCCCCTCTTTCCTGTGTCTCTAGCTCTTCTATCTTTCACCTGTCGTTTCCCCCCCTTTCTTCTTTCTCTTTCTTCTCTTCTTCTCTTCTCCTCTCTCTCTCTCTCTCTCTCTCTCTCTCTCTCTCTTCTCTCCTCTCCTCTTCTCTCTCTTCTCTCTCTCTTCTCTCTCTCTCTCTCTCTTCCTCTCTCTCTCTCTCTCTCTCTTCTCTCTCTCTCTCTCTCTCTCTCTCTCTCTCTCTCTCTCTCTCTCTCTCTCTCTCTCTCTCTCTCTCTCTCTCCTCTCTCCTCTCTCTCTCACTCTCACTCTCACTCTCACTCTCTCACTCTCACTCTCACTCTCACTTCTCACTCTTTCACTCTCACTCTCACTCTCACTCTCACTCTCACTCTCACTCTACCCTCCCTCCTTCCCTCTCCCTCTTGCGTCTTACTCCATCGCCCCCCTCTCCCTCCCACGCGCGCGAATAAGGCTTCCGGGACTTCCGAAAAATGTTTCTGCGGATTACATAAGAAAAAAAAAGAGAAGGAGAGAGGAGGAAGAAGAGGAATGAGGAGGAGAAGGGGAGAAGGAACAGGGGAGTGTGGAGAGAGGAGAGAGAATTAGGGAGTGAAAAGTGAAAGGAGAGAGGAGGATAGGGAGAGAGAGGGAGAGAGGAGGAGAGAGGAGAAGAGAAAGAGAGAGAGAGAGAGAGAGAGAGAGGAGAGAGAGAGAGAGAGAGAGAGAGAGAGAGAGAGAGAGAGAGAGAGAGAAGAGAGAGAGAGAGAGAGAGAGAGAGAGGAGAGAGAAGAGAGAGAGCGAGAGAAGAGCAGGGGGGGAGAGGAAGCGAGACACAAAAAACAGAGAAAAACAGAAAGACAAGGAAACACAAATAACGAATCACAAAGAAAAAAACAAAAAGAAAGACACACAAACAGACAGACAGACAAACAAAAAGAAATCAAGAGACAGACAGACGGCAAGGAGGAGGGGGGAGGTGAGGGTGCCAGAGGTAGGTGTTGGCAAGGTGAAGGTAGCGAGGATCGGAACCACGTGGGGAGTTGGCAGAGGCCGCTGGCAGGGGGTGCTGGCAGAGTGAGTACTCGTTATTGAAGACGTAAAGGCACAGAGCATCAGGCAGAGGAGGCGCACAAGAGGCTCTGACCTGCATAGCGATTAAGAGAAAAAAAATACCTCTCTCTGTCTCTCTCTGTCTGTCTGTCTGTCTGTCTGTCTGTTTCTGTCTATGTCTCTGTCTATGTCTATGTCTCTGTCTATGTCTCTGTCTCTGTCCTGTCTCTGTCTCTGTCTCTGTCTCTGTCTCTTGTCTCTTCTCTCTCTCTCTCTCTCTCTCTCTCTCTCTCTCTCTCTCTCTCTCTCTCTCTCTCTCTCTCTCTCTCTCTCAAAAAAAAAAAAAAAAAGACCTATTGCGTTCACTTTAATCAATCTGATTTATAAATCTAGGTATGATACAGAAAAAAAATATATATTATAGATCAATGTCCATATATATATATTATACTTAACACGCAACATATAAATCCTCATAAATAAACCCATAAATAAATATAAAAATAAATATATATAAATCATAAATAAATAAATAAACATAAATAAAGTATTCATATAGAGTAATCTAAAATATATGCATTTACGGGAATACATATATCAATCATTCGAAATAACTCTACTGTAGTTCAATAGACCCTACATATACATAATACATACAAGTTCTATTAATCTTTCTAAATAAATCACACTAATTCTAACAATGATTCTCTATTTATCTATAACATACACGTTTATGTTATACTAAAGAAAATGATTCTTAAAGTGCGTATGAATGAATATAATCTGTCTTTATGCAGATGTTTCGAACCCAAGCAGTATGTGCCCTACAAACCCAGCTGCACTCTCTGGCACCATTTAATTCTCTTGTTCTCTTTGTCTCCTTCTCCATCTGTTTTATCTCTTGTCTTTTTCTTTTCTTTTTTGCGTCTTCTTCGTCCTCCTTCTCTCTCTCTGTCTCCCTGCCCCTTTGCCTACCTTCTCCCCCACTTACTCATCTCTCACTCACTCCTCACCCTTTCTCTCTTTCTTCCTCTCCCTCTTCCTCTTCCCTCCTTCCCTCTCCCCTCCCTCCTTCCTCCTTCTCCCCTCCTCTCTCTCCCTCTCCCCTCTCTCCCTCTTCCCCCTCCTCTCTCCCCTCCCCTCTCCTTCTCCCCTCCCTCCCTTCCCTCCTTCCCCTACCATCTCCCCCTCCTCTCTCTCCCCTCTCCCTCTCCGCTCTCTCTTGCATCAACCAATCTCTAGAGTCAACCTGCTACTCTCGCCCTGGCCCCGTGAGCGACAGTAGCAAGGAAGTGTCTGAGGCAGCGCTCTATAAATACCTTGTTCAGCGGTTCTTTTTCTCTATCTCTCTTTTTTATACCCTCTCTCTTTCGTTCTTTTTTCTCCC
>NW_020871575.1:12500-22500 GCF_003789085.1 Penaeus vannamei | reverse complement strand
AAAGAATTCAGACCCGGAAAAAAAAACATCTAGGCAGGAAAATGCACATTTCCGCCCAATTCCGAAGCGTTGCGAGAGCGGTGCGTCCAGTAAGACTGCGTGTGATAAACGGCGATTTTTCATTTCCTTTCGCTGAGAACGTTCGTAATACGTTATGATAATGCTTTCTGATAGAAGGCAAGCGAGAGTCTATATATCTCTTCGGATGTTCAAGGAGGGATGGATGTGATATATATGAATCCAAAATCGATAAAATGAACACGGAGAATTTATAAATACTACATGCATACGTACATACATGAATGCGTACACAAACACACACCACACTCTGCTTCCAAAATCTCACAAGGGTTAGATGATATATGAGCACATATATACGTACAAATATACTCTCTCTCTCTCTCTCTCTCTCTCTCTCTCTCTCTCTCTCTCCGTACATACATACACATACACAACACACACACACACACACACACACACACACACACACACACACACACACACACACACACACACACACACACACACACACACACAACGTACCCTTCCCACATTCGGCAACATGTTCAGGAAGAACAGTGAACAGTTTCTCACCCCTTTTCTGCCTCAAACATTCCTCCCGGTGACACAGCGTTCAACAGAACATCCCCTGGCATCTGTTCAACTCAAGCTCCTTTGACTGTGTGAACATTCTTGAACTAATGAGATTTCTGAGAACACCAAAGGCAGTACTCCAGTAAAGTCGCCTGTCTGCTAACTTTATATCTTAGTGTAGCTTTGTATCTATGTATCATATACTGTATCTTTTTTGCTGTATGTTCTGAGGCCCAGGGTTTCGTAAATTTGTGGTTTGTTGATCTTGTCATCTTTTCTGACTGTTTAAAAATGCTTTTTATCTCTTTTTCTCTTCTCCATATTTTCTCATTTTCATAAAGTTTCTTTCGCTTTGGCTTCAAACTTAAAAAAGAGGGAGACAAAACCTACTGGCAGCTTTTAGCAACTAGGGTGTACAGACGGGCACTCAAATGCACGTTTCACATAATATAGAAGTATATATATATATATATATATATATATATATATATATATATATATATATATATATATATATATATATATATATATATATATATATATATATATATATATATATATATATATATATATATATATATATATATATATATATATATATATATATATATATAGTATACATACATAGACATACACACAAGTGTGTGTGTGTGTGTGTGTGTGTGTGTGTGTGTGTGTGTGGTGTGTGTGTGTGTGTGTGTGTGTGTGTGTGTGTGTGTTGTGTGTGTGTGTGTGTGTGTGTGTGTGCATGCATGCATGCATGCATGTATGTATGTAATGTTGTATGTATGCATGCGTGCGTGTAGCTGCATGAGAGAAGGATGCCCAGCAGCGCCTGCGTCGCGAGGGCCATTGCATCATCCTGTTTTTCGAAACTGGCCGCGGGGGGGGGGGGGATTCGAACCCAGGTGGCGCCAAGAAAACAGCGTAGCAACATCTACTCTTGCGTAAAATGCTGATGTTTCATTAAGCTTCTTCTTCCGTCGTTTTCTCTCTTTCTTTCTCCTACTTGTTCTCTCTCTTTCGATTCCTATTGCATTGGTTTTCCCTTCTTCCCATTCTCTCTCTTTTCCCCCTCCTGATTCTCTCCTTCCTTTTCTCTCGTTCTCCTTCTTTCCCTTTCTTCTTCATCTCTTCCTCTTTCTCAGTTCTTCCTATCTTCCTTCCATTTTACTCTCCTTGGCTCTTCCTGGCTTACTTTATTTTTGGAACACTATCAATAACGACAATTAATAAAGCAATAATAATAACAATAATAATAATAATAATAATAATAATATAAGTAACAGTAGTAATAATAATAGTAGTAGTAAAAATAATAGTAGCATTAGTAGTAGTAGTAGTAGTAGTAGTAGTAGTAATAATAATTATTATTATTATATCTATCATATTAATAATAATAACAACAGCAACAACAACACCAAAAAAATCCCAATGATCATCTTCACCATCATCATCAAAATCATACAGAAATAAATCAACAAAGGAAAAACAAAAAGTGGCCAAGCCCGTGGCGCCGACCGCCGACAGGTGGAGCCACACAGCCGCCCGGCCTATGTGCATTCTGGAGGCGTGCCAGAGCATACTACAACCGTGCCTACTTCTGCTGCTTACGACCTCCCCCCCCCCCCCTTTTTTTTTTTTGCTTTCTTTCTGCTTCGTTTTCTTATTTTCTTATTTTTTCTTCTCTCTACTTGTTTTCTCTTTTTCTTCGTCTCTCTTTCATTGCTCTACATTTTCCTCTCCCCTCTGCCTCTCTGTATCTCCTCTTCTACTACTTCTGTATTTCTTTTTCTCCTCCTTCATTTGTCTCTCTCCTCTTCTCTCGTCTGTCTCCCACCTCTCTCTCTCTCGCGCGCGCGCTATTTCTCTCCACCGTCTTTATCTCCTCTCTATCTCTTCCTCTTCCCTACGGCTCTCCTCTTCTCCTCACCCCCATCCTCTCCCTCACTTTCACCCTCTCCCTCCCCCTCATCTTCATCCTCTCCCTCTCTCACATCTTTTCTTCTTCCTTCTCCCTCACTTCCACCCTCTCCTTTTCCCTCATCTTCATCCTCTCCCTCTCTCTCATCTTTTCTTCTTCCTTCTTCCTCACTTTCACCCTCTATTTCATCTTCATCTTCGTCTACTGCCTCTCCCTCCCCCTCATCTTCTCCCTCACCTGCATCCTCTCTCTCACCCTCCATCTCTCCCTCTCCCTCATCTTCATCCTCTCTCTTTCCTTCTCCTTCCTTCTTCCTCCCCCTCCTCCAAACCACACCAACACCCGCATTCCTACACCCCCTCCTCTTAACCACAGTAATGGAGGTTCACACTCAACTCCCAAGATTTCTTCCTGGTACACCCACACCCACGCCTAAATCTCGTCTATTTTGATCTTCATTTGTTAAGAAGTTGATAAAAAAGAAATTTATGAGATATCATTTTAAAGGATGGTTTGTTGAGATTATCTATCTATTTAACAGATGGAGGTAAATAATGGATAAAAATAGAATAATAATATTTATTTAACGTTTTCAAGGGCTGTACTAATTAACGTCGAAAATGGATATCATTTAAATTGAAAAGAAAAAGAAAACACAAAAGTAGCCTTTTACTCTCTCTCTCTCTCTCTCTCTCTCTCTCTCTCTCTCTCTCTCTCTCTCTCTCTCTCTCTCTCTCTCTCTCTCTCTCTCTCTCTCTCTCTCTCTCCTTCTCCTTCTTGTCTCCCTCTTTTCTTCTAACACATCTCTTCCTTTTCCTGTTTACGTGAACTACTATACAACGGAAATCCTCAACTCCAAACATTCACGTAAAAAAGAGAAAAAAAAAAAAAAAAAAATCAGATTCCAAACACGTTTCCAACATGCTTTCATTGGCATCTTATCCCTCCATCCCCCCACCCAATGTTCACCTCCCTCCCCCTCCGATCCCTCCCTCCCTCCCTCCGTCCACAGCCTACCCACACACATGCGCACACTCATTCACAAGTTTTTCCCCCCGATGCTAAATTTAGTGCAGTCCTTCCTACTTCCTTATATTACGAAAGAAAAACTCTCGCGCTCTTTTCCAAATTTCCTGCCTTCCTCTATATCTTTCTCTTCCTCTTTTTTTGTTGTCTCCCTTATCTCTCCTCTTCTTCTTCCTCCTTTTCTTCTTCTTTCTAAATCCTCTTACTTCATCTCCATATCTAACCCCACTTCAAACCCACCCCTACTCTCCCTTCACCTCCTCTTCCCCTTCCTTCCTTCCATTCTCCATCTCCTTCTTTCCCCTCCTCTATACCCCTTTCCTTCCTTCCATCTCCATCTCCTTCTTCCCCTCCTTCTATACCCCTCCCCTCTCCCCCTCCTTTTCCTCCCTCCCTTCCACTTCTACCTCCCCACTCCCCTTTCCTCTCTCCCTCCTTCTCCACTCTCACTTCCGCCTTCCCCTCCCTACCCCCCTTCACTTCCTCCTCCCCTCTGAAACTATTTATACCAAGGCGTACTGTAAAGGGATTCTGTAAAGCACTCTACTCCATTTTTTGTAGTCTTCATTCTACGAGTTTTTATGACTTGTAGATATGTAGATTATCTGTTTTTTATTCATGTTTATGTAATAGGCACCTTGAGAGGAGTGTTTTTTTATGTTGAGAAAATTATATTTGTATTGATATGTAGGTAGGCTTCGTCTACGCACGGGCGTGTACTGACTAATATAGTTTATAAACATAATTACACGAGCAAACACACATACACACACACACACACACACACACACACACACATACACACACACACACACACACACTCACGCATAGATACACACACACACTCACAAACACACAAACACACACGCACACACACACTACCCCCCTTCCCCATACCCCTAGTAAGCAATAAAGGTCTCAGGAATTTACCCAGCCTACATTACACTACAATGCAAACAACAACAAAAAGTGTCCCATACCAGGCTAATACACACATATTTACAAAACAACAAACTAACAAAAACAAAAGCACAATGAGGTGGAGAAAGGGTTTGAGGAAGACAGTTAATGGCCCAAGAACAATTTGCTTTCTCCTGTGGTGTGTGTGTGCGTGTGTGTTTGTGTCCGTGTGTGTGTGCGTGTGCATGCGCATGTGCGTGTGCGCGTGCGAGCGAGTTCGAATGCGTGTGCGTGTGTGCATGTCCATGTGAGTATTCGTGTAAAGGTGTATGTACGTACAGCCTATGCGCGTGGGTGTCTATGTGCCTCGGCGTGCGTGGGAGGCAGGCAGAGCAAACAGAAAAGACTCCATATTGGTTTCTCCGGGTGAGTTATCCACACCGCCTGCGTTCCCCTGGGAAGTTATTCTGACCGTGGCGAGAAAATAATGATACTCATATACGGAGGAAGGGACACAGGGACGGGAAGAGAAATCAAAGGAGGAAATGAAAAAGAAAATGAGAGAAAAAGGCCAGGGATTTTTTTTATCGAAAGAAGACAATGGAGGAAAGAATAGAAAGAACTAAAGAATAGGCACGGGGGAGACAATAATAAAAGAGAAGAACAGTGAAGGAAATAATAAAGATATGAAAACATGTAAAAACATAGCCATCAAATAAATAATGTAATGAAAACGAAAATGCAACGGAGAGAAGATTATGTATACATGGAACACAGAACGAGAAACAAAAAAGAAATACACAAAATGCAAGAAACAATGTGAAAATGAGCGATAAAAAATAACAAAAAAAAATAGAAATCAACCACGAAAAACGAACGACAATTTTCAAAACGATCAGCATTACAATCTCAATTTCCTCAACCCTAAATTCCAACAAATTTCGATTCAAATTTATATCATCAGTGATTTTTTTTCTCCTTTATTTTTTTTCTTTCTCTTTTTTCTCTTTTTTGGTAAAGGGACGGGAATACGAATCATTTAATGGCTTTTGAGTTATCGGAAAGTAATCTACGAACGGCAGTTGATGACGTCAGCCGACACCTGCGCACAACGTACCTCGGTTGTTAATTGGCCATTCGGTACAGGTGTCTTTCTCTTGCTCTTTCTGTTTCGATTCTCTTACCTTTTCATATTCTCACGTGTTTTTTTCATGAAATATTCTGGTCTAATCACATGCTTAAAATGTCTGCTCATCAATCATTCCTCCCCCCCCCCCTCCTCCTCTTAGAATCCCTCGTCTATCCCCTCCCTCCCTCCCTCCCTCCCTCCCTCCCCTTTTCTCCTCTCCTCCCTACTCCGCTTCCACCCCCTTCTCTATCCTCCCCCTTCCTCTCACCTTCCCATCCCTCCCTCCCTCTTCTCTCTTTCCCGTCCTCCCTCCGTTCCCTTCTTTTTTTCTTCTCTCACTCCCTCACTTCTTCCTTCCTCCCTTCCTCTGTCCTCCCTCCGGCCCGCCCGCCCGTTCTCCCTCCCTTCCCCCTCTCTCCCTCCCTCGCTCCCTTCGTTCACTTCCCCCTCCCTCCCTTCTGCCTACTCTCCCAACCCCCTCCATCCCTTCCCTCCCTCCCGCTCGCCCGCCCATTCTCTCTCCCTTCCCCCTCTCTCCCTCCAAACCTCCCTTCGTTCACTCCCCTCCCTCCCTTCTGCCCACTCTTCCAACCCCCTCCTCCCACCCATCCCTCCTTTCATCATATCTACCTGGCCTTCCCCGACCCTTCATTTTCTTTAATTAACCTGTCTCTTTTATCCTCTTTAACTTCTTCGGTATTTAAATCACTTATTCAATTATCTATTTTTGTTATATGTGTCTTTGGATAAAGGTCTACTGAGAGGTAAGTTCTTTTTCTTTTCCCTCCCTCTCGCCTCTCTTCCTTCCCTCCCTCCATGCCTCCTTCCCTTCTTCCCCCTCTACCTCTCTCCTCCGTCCCCCCTTCCTAAAGTATCATCGCTCTTACTTTCTGTTTTCCCTCCCTCTGTCCCTCCACTTCCTTCCTTCCATCATTTTGTGTCCTTTCTACTGCCCTCCCTACCTCCCTTCTTTCTTCTTCCTCTCCTTCCCTTGATTCGTCCCCTTCCCCTCCCTTCCATCATTCCACCTTCCCTCCCTTTCTTTCCTTTCTTCTCTCTCTTCCCTCCTTCCCTACCTCCCATCCCTCCTTACCCCCCCTACCCCTCCGTCTCTCCCCCCTTCCATCCCTCCCCTCTACCCTCACATTTCTTCCTCCCCTCCTATCTTCCCTCCCTTTTCCCCTCATTCCTTCCTTCCCTCCCTCCTTCCCTGCTTCACACACACACATATAGGCCTGATACTCATTTCCATTCACAACACGCAAACCATGAATGAATGACACACCCCCAGGACGAAGGGGGCGGGGCTTCTCATAATGACGGTTGGGGCGTATGGGCGCGTCGATTTAATACATCGTGGAGGGTGACTAAACTATTTCTACGAAGTCAGAGCTAGTAAATAAAGAGATCAATATATTTATATATGATATAATGGCCGAAATTTGAAATTATAAGAACCAGAACAATTAAAATAATAACAGCGGCAGCAACAACAACTGTAATAATAATGATGATAAGAATAACAATAACAAAGATGATCATGATAATAATAACAATAATAATAATAATAATCATAATGATAATGATATTAATAATAATAATAATAATAATAATAATAATAATAATAATAATAATAATAATAATAATAATAATAATAACAGTAATAAAACTAATAACAATAACAATAATTATCATTATCATTGATTTTACCATTGTCTTCATATTACTATAGTAACAATAACAACAACAGCAATAATAACAATAGTGATAAGAATAATAACAATGATGATGATGATGATGATGATGATGATGATGATGATGATGATGATGATGATGATGATGATGATGACAACAACAACAATAGCAATAGAATAATAACAATAATGATAATAATAAAAATATTACTATTATTATCATTACTATTATCATCACCATAATCATCATTACTATTATCATTACCATTACCATTATCATTATTATCATTATTATCATTATCATCATTACATATTGTTATCATTACCTTTATAATAAACAAAAACCGAAAACTCTAGTTTCTTGGCCTTCTTCCCAAGTTCCTCCATCAAAAATTCATGGCTGGGAGGGGAGGGGAGGGGGGGGAGGGGGGGGGGAGGGGGGGAGGGAGGGGAGGTGGAAGGGGGAGGGGGCGAAGAGGGAAGGGGAGAAGGTCCGCTTCATTGATCTAGAGGGGAAGGGGAAGGGGGGAGGAAGGGAGGAGTAGAAATGTCAGTGTCCTGCTCAGTTGGGGCAGAACAGTGCATGGCGCAGTGAATGGTTTGTGTGAAGGAAGGGAGGAGTGGGAGGAAGAGGAAGAGGGGAGAGGAGAGAGGGAGGGAGAGATGGAGGGAACGAGGGAAGAAGGGAAGGGAGGGAGGGAGATAAGGAAATAAGGAGAGGAGGGAAAGGAAGAAGAAAGGAGGGAGAAGAGAAAGGAGAGGAGGAAAGGAGAGCGGGAGGAAGGGAAGGAGAAAAAACAGGAAGAGGAGAGAGAGGAATCAAAGAAGGGAGGGAGAGAGGGAGAGGAGGGAAGGGGGGGAGGGGAGGGGGAGACGGTGGGAGAGCGATGAAGGGATGGATGAGACACTGGGAAATGAGGCAGGGTAGAGGAAGGCAGAGGGCGGAGGCGACGAAATAGGCCTACAGTGTATTATTAGTGTGAAGTCACCATGCGCACTAAATCAGTCATCAGCTGTCATCATTACCTTTACTATCACCATCATTATCACTGTCGCCTATCATCATCACCACCATCATCATCATCACCACCATCCATCACACCACCACCACATCACCATCACACCATCATTATCTTCATCACATCATTATCATCACCACCACCACCACCACTATCATCATCATCATCATCATCATCCCTTACCATTATCCCCCACCCTCTCCCTCAAAATCTTCCTCCACATACCCTTCCGCATCCCCAAACATCACCCTCATCACCACACCACCAACACTAACAATACCATGAGTCACCCCCACCAAAAAAAAAAAAAATAAAAAAAAATAAAAATAGGCAACTCACCCGCAGCCCCAGAGATACCGCGTTCTAACTATATTACATAAATCACTCTTTGTTGATGTAAACAATGATTAGGCGTGGTTTAAATAGCAGATGGGGGAGGGGGAGGGGAAGGAGGAGTGGAGGGAGGGGGCAGGAAGAGACAGGAAGAAGGGAGGAGGGGAGGAGAGGGAAGGAGGAGGGAAAGAGGGGTAAGGGGAAAGGAGAGGAAGCATAGAGGGAGAGGGAGTTGGGGGAGGGAGAAGAGGGTAGGGGGGAAGGGGAGGGAACAGAGAGGGAGAGGGAGGGGGAGGGAGAGAGTGGAAGGAGGAGGGAGAAGGGTTGGTTTAAATAGGAGGTGGGGGAGGGGAGAGAGAGAGGAAGGGGTAAGGGGAAAGGGGGGTGAGGAAAAAACGAGAGAAGAAGGGGGAAGGGAAAGGGAAAGAAGAGAGGGAAGAAGGACAGAGGAAAGGGAGAAGAAGAGAAGGAAGAAGGAGGAAGAAGAGAGGGAAGTGGGAGGGAGGAAGGGGTAAGGGAGACAAGAAAGAGGTGTTTTAAAAAAAAAAAAATGCACGAGACATGTAATAAGAGTAAAGAAAAAAAAAAGAAAGAGAAAGGCAGACAGACAGAAAAAATAAAAATAAAGAGAAGAAAAAGAAAAAAATAACCGTTCGAGAGCTTGCGGTGCAAAATAAGCAAAAGAAGTCATGGCGCTCTGAGTTCGGAAAGAAAGAGAGACAGAAAAAAAATTAAAGAAAGAGAAAGAAAACAAAATAAAGCCAAACAGATTAATAAGAATAAAGAGAAAGAAAACAAAAGAAAGCCAGACAAATTAATAAGAATAAAGACAAAGAAAGAGAAGGAAAGGAAAACAGACAGAAAAAAAATAAAAAAAACAAAAAAAAGAAAAACAGAGAAAAAATAAACTAAAGAGAAAAGAAACACAAAACAGACAGAAAAAATAAAAAATTAAGAGAAAGAAAAAGAAAGGAAAGAGAAACAGACAGAAAAAATAAAAATAAAGAAGAAAAAAGAAAGAAAGAGAAACAATCAGAAAAAAAATAAAGAGAAAGAGAAAGAAAGAAAGCGAACCAGACCCCATAACGCCAACGCCGTAAGCGAAGCCCCACAACGGCCGAGATGCGTCACGTGACCGCCCGCGTCCCGCCCATGAGCCAGCGACAATTAAACCCATGCAGCCCCTTACGCCTTCCTCCCGTGGCAAGATGACTCGGCAGAGGCGATTCCGGCCTGACGTGACGCGAGCGAGTGACATGAGCGCGGGAGGCGGGTGGGAGGCGGGAGGGGAAGGTTCGGGTCATCACAACGCAGCAATTCGGGTTCATTTCTTTTGTCATTTCTCACTCTCTCTATTTTATTCTTTCTCGTTCTCGTTCTC
>NW_020871575.1:0-5000 GCF_003789085.1 Penaeus vannamei | reverse complement strand
CTCCTTTGCTTGGCGCCCTATCGATCGATCTCTACTCGCCCGATAGACAGAGGAAGAGCCAGTTGGGAATGATATGCTAGCTTTTCGAGGGACAACAGGGGTTATAGTGTCCAGCGGCAGGGGGAGAAATGGTGGGCGAGAGAGAAAGAGAGAGAGAGAGAGGGAGTTAGAAAATGGGTTTAAACCAGATCAGGTTAGAACCGGTTCAAAGTCCCGACCTCCCCTCTTCTTCTTCCTGTAGTTGTTCCTCATCATCTTCCTCGTCCTCTTTTTTTCTTTTTTCTTTTCATCTCTTGTTGTTCCTATTCCTCTCTCTTTTCATCATCTCTTTTTCTTTTTCTTGTTCCTCCTTCTCCTTCTCGTCTTTCTCCTACTTTCTCTACTTCTTGTGCAATTTTCTCCTCCTCCTCCTCCTCCTCTTCTCCTAATTCTTCTTAATCCTCTTCCACCTCCTCCATCTGAATTCCCCTTCGTCATCTCAACTGCAGTATTTTAAACGCGTTTCTTCTTGTCATCGCACCTTGCACTTTCGTCTAAATGGAGGAGACACTTTCTCCATAATGCTATTATTAAATAACTGGTAAAAAAAAAGATAAAAAGGATAGTGGAATTCCCAGATGAGAAAAAATAGTGCTCATCATACTCGTCTGCTAATGTAAGTACACAAATAGATATCATTCCATCAAAAAAAAAAAAAAAAAAAAAAAAAATAAAGTAATATCTACTCGCCAATGCACATTATGCAGAAAACTGGTCGGTTACATACGTAGTTAGACTTTGTAGTTTTCTTGTTTCCATTATTGCAAGCGTCACTCGTGGTTCTCATGAGTCGATCTCTGACGCAGCGAATTTAATACAGGGTCAGGCAGGTTGGCGGGTCAGGTACTGCAGACACACCATTCAGGCTAGACCTTCAGGCTCGCTCTCTTTCTTTGTAGCGTCTCTTCTCTCTCTCGCTCTCTTTCTCCTCTCTCTCTCTCTCTCTCTCTCTCTCTCTCTCTCTCTCTCTCTCTCCCATCTATCTATCCTATCTATCTATCTATCTGTCCTATTTATCTCATCTATATATGTCTGTGGATGGTGTGTGTCTGTATGTGTCGCTCTTTTCGTCTCAATTTTGGATCTCTTCTCACGCTCTTGCTCCTTTCTCTTTCTTTCTTCTTATATGTACTAAGTTTTGTATGTTAATTTCTTCTCTGACCATTTGCCTTTCTTTGCTCTCTGTCTGGTTTTTCTTTTTTTGGTATTTCTATTTTTCTCTCCTCCCTCTCAATTTTAAAACATTCTCTCTCTCTCTCTTTCTCTCTCTCTCTCTCTTCTCTCTCCTCTCTCTCTCTCTCTCTCTCTCCTCTCTCTCTCTCTCTCTCTCTCTCTCTCTCCTCTCCCCTCTCTCTCTCTATTTTAAACTTCTCTCTCTCTCTCTCTCTCTATTTTAACACATTCTCTCTCTCTCTCTCTCTCTCTCTCTCTCTCTCTCTCTCTCTCTCTCTCTCTCTCTCTCTCCTCTCTCTCTCTCTCTCTCTCTCTCTCTCTCTCTCTCTCTCTCTGCTCTCCTCTCTCTCTCTCTCTCTCTCTCTGCTCTCGCTCTCTCTCTCGCTTTCACACCGCCACATTAAGTGTTTATTCAAATTTTACTAATCTATACATTGATTTATTTCGTCAGTTTAAGTTTTTTTGCTAATGAGGAGAATGTTAATTTATCAATTATATCTAAGTAATCACAAACTGATAAGTCTTGGAGGATTTTATCGTGGTAGAATGGCTTTTCATTACAAGGTCAACGTATATATACATATACATACAAACATGCATATTTATATAAATAAATGCATTTATATATGTGTGCGTGTGTGTGTATGTGTGTGTATATATGTATATCATATTATAACATATATAGTTACATACATACATACATTATACTATAATATATATATATATATATTATATATAATATATATATATATATATATATATATGTATATACATGTACACCACAGCACATATGTGTATGTATATATATGTGTGTGTATGTTGTGATGTGTGTGTGTGTCGTGTGTGTGTGTGTGTGTGTGTGTGTGTGTGTGTGTGTGTGCCGTGTGTGTGTGTGTGTGTGTTGTGTGTGTGTGTGTGTGTGTGTGCGGTATCGCGCCCAAATACACGCGCAAATACAGCATAGCGTGTTGCAGGAGGCAGAAAAGCACACGCAGGCGCAGGAGCCTCGGCCAGACGCGGCAGGTGAGTCTGACCAAAAGTCAGCCTGATGCAACATATCCCGGGCGTTGCGTGGCGCCGCATCCTCCCTCTCGCCTCTCCTCTTTCTGTTCCTCTCGCTCGCTCGCTGGTGCTTCTCTTATCTTTTTTTTCGCTCGCTGGTTCTTTTATCTCGCTTTTTTTTTTTTTGGCTTTCTTTTTTGTCTTCGTGTCCTGTCTGTCTGTCTGGTTTTTGTCTCTTTCTCTCTCTTTTCTCTCGCTCTCTCTCTCTGCTGCTCTCTCTTCTTCTCTTCTCTCTCTTCTCCTCTCTCTCTCCTCTCTTTCCAGTGTCTGTGCTGTCTGTCTTTTCTCCTCTTTCTTCTCTCTCTCTTCGTCTCTTTTCCGCTCAGTCAGTCTGTCTGTTTGTCTCTTTTCTCTCTTTCTTCTGCTGCTTCTCACTGTCTCTTCTTTCTCTGTGTCTGTCTGTCTCATGTCAAATCTTTCTCTTCTTACGTTCTCTCTCTCTCTCTCTCCTACTCTCATCTCTTCTCTCTCTCTCTCTCTCTCTCTCTCTCTCTCTCTCTCTCTCTCCTATCTCTCTCTCTATCTCTCTCTTGCTCTCTTTCTGCTGCGCTCTGCTGTCCAACGATATGGTCACAGTTACAGTTTCGTGTCGCTCAGGCGTGGGAAACTACAAACCAAGTTGTGTTGTAAAGTGACGTCACAGTGCAGTAAATCCGGGTTCTATAGTAGAGCATTAGTGCAGGAAGCCAATTTTGTTTAGTCCTTTGTTTATTTATCTACTAAATGCACAGGCGTGTTTGATTGATAGTCAAAACGCAATTTAATTATATAATAAAAAAAAAGTGATGATACGTTTTCCAAAGCATCAGATAGTCGCAGTTAATTATATCTCATGTTATGCAGGCTGAGGGAGTCTAATGGCCCTCGGAGTTGCGCAAGTGTTCACCTATTTTTTCTGCACGGTTTGCATTTTTGGATTCTTCCACTCTCGACTTTTTTTTCGCAGATTTGAAGAGGCGAATGTGAAACGGGGCTAACTATCGGTTACCCCAGATTTGTGTTCATCTTTGTCTTTTTTTTTTTTTTTTTCTTTATTTATCGAATTTTTTTTTTGATTTAAAATTACATTATTTTGAGCTTGCGTTTCTGGAATGTTCGGTATTCACAGTTTCACTTTGCTTTATTCACTCTCTAATAGTCAGTTGCCAAGGTCATCATGAATTATAGGTTTTTGAGTATTTATCCGGTTTCAGTCACTCAGGCACTCCGCTTTGCTCATCCGCGTCGTCATCGTCCTCCTCTGTCTTCTTCTCTTTCTTCTTTACACTTACCTCCTCCTCGTCCATCCTCGTCGTCTTCGTCCTCGTCCTCCTCCGTCTTCTCTTTTTACTTTTCTTCCACTCTCCACCACCTCCTCCTCGTCCACCCCGTCCACCTCCTCCTTTTCCTCTTCCTCCACCACGATTCCATACTCCTCCGCCCCCTCCATTCCTCCTTCTATTACCCCCCCACCACTCATCCCCTCCTTCCACCATACATCTTCTTCCCCTCTTCCTCGTGCTCTTCCTTCCCCTCCTCCTCCTCCCCCCCCCCTTCACTACCACCACCACCGTCCACTCCTTTCACTTCTTTTCTCAGATCACCCTTTGGTTTTGTCTATATCACCCATAGACGACTGCTTGCTGCCCCAAATACCAGCTGAGAACGCGTACTTCGACCGCCACATTCTGAGGCAAACGAGAACCCACAGAGCCAGTGATAAAATCATCAGCAAATAGCCGATACAATCAAACAATTTATTTCGTGATGTGTAGGATAAAAGTTATTTACTTCTCGTTGTTGACAATGTAATGTGATTGCTAACAATATGATGGCTAGTCTGGTCTATGATTAAGCATATAGAAAGTGCGGGTATATTTATTCAAGTATATAAATGCTTTTTTTAAATGTCACAAATGTCTGGTGATGTTTTTTCATTTGTTTTCTGGCATTAAGAGCACGTCCTTCTCTTGCTTTCTCTCTCAGTACTATGACTTTACCCTTTTGGTTAAGGTGATTGAGTGCGCTTTTCGTCGCGCTCTATTGTTGCTATTGTCACGCGCTCCACGACAACAACCGCTATTCTCTTCAGCCGGGAGCGATTTATATCATATTCTCTGAATTTTATTTCTTGTCTCTGTTATTTCATTGAAGTTGGCGAGGAGATTTTTTTTTTTTTTTTTCATCGCCGTTCGTCAGATGTCTATTTGCGTTTATTTGATTGAATGTTGATTCCAGCGCGTTTTTCAAAGATCCTCTTGCAAATAAACATCACAGCTGATTCGCAGAAGTTGTTTGACATGGTTGGAGGCGGGGAGCACGAGAGAGTAAGAGAAAGAGAGGGCGTGGTGAGAAGGAGAGAGAGTTGGAGACACGAGAAAGACAGGGATAGAGAGAGTTGGAGACACGAGAAAGACAGGGATAGAGAGAGTAAGAGAAAGAGTGGGGGAAGAAAGGAGAGAGATGAGAGAGAGCAGCAAGAAACAGAGAGACAGAGGCAGACTGAGAGAGAGAGAGAGAGTCGGAAAATCAGACGGAGAAGGAAAAGGAAGTAGGTGTGAATAGATATAAAGAAAATGAAGAAAGCTACACAGTGGATAGACAGAAGAGAAAGGTTGGATAATAAGGAGATAGAGACAGGGAAACAGAGACAGGACGGAAGAGGTCGGAATGCAAACGAAGAAGGAAAAAGATGAGTAGACAGATTGAAATAGATATACCGAGAGAGATAAAACAGACAGTATAGA
>NW_020871574.1:146523-164023 GCF_003789085.1 Penaeus vannamei | reverse complement strand
ACAAATAATATGAGGAGGAGGGGTAGGTATATGGTTTAGGGTATAGGAAAGAGATACTGGGGGAGATGCAGAAAAATCTTGGGAAGATGGTGGAAGAGCAGAGCAAAGGAGTGTTTTGGAATAATTTGAGAGAGAAAAACCTCGTTGTCATGCTTCTTGTCTGGCTTCACGTAGAGTGAAGATTAGTTTGAATCTGAGGACTGTTACCTCACATTTAAAGCTTATAGGCAGGGCAGCTCCAATAAAAAACATTATGGGTCTCCACAATTGGCACATGTACGTGACTGAGCAGGGCAATTTGAATGGTCATGACTAGGTTGGGGACATAGGGGGCAGCAGGCTGTGGAGCGACAGTGTTTGGTTGAGTGGCTAAAATGCCAACATTTCTGACAGCGATCGATATGTTCGGACATGGTAAGACAATCCACCAATATAAATTTCATGGGGGATGTCATGCCTACATAAGCTAATATTGGCAACATTGACAAAGGACTTATGCTGGCCTCTGGGAGGAATAGTGTAACTGTACTGCCACTGCATTATAATCAGCAATGCAGGTAAGTAGGTCATTTTCACAGTCTGACCAGACCTTGTTGTAGATAGGATAAGCATTTGGTGGGTGAGGTTCTGCAGGAATGGGTTTGCCAGTGATCAGTTAGGGTAGATAGTGCACAAGTTTGGGATTCAGATATAACTGTGACAAGACGTGAAGGATCAGAGCAACTGCAAAAGGTAACCTTGCCAGGGTATTCTCAGAATAGGGGGCTGTAGGGGGAATCATAAAAAATTGATCCCACTGGGCTGGGCCAAAGGGTACTCAAAAGGTTTGCAGAGGTAGAGGCAGTAAAAGGACAAGCGTGAAAGGAAGATGGGGAGGTGTGGAGTAGTTCTGTGGGAGGGAGAACAATAAGGATGAGGAGTAATAATAAGGGAAGGGGCGGGGGTAGAGATTGAAGAGGGGAGTGCAGTAGGAGATGGAGAGAAGAATGTTGGAAGAGAGGAAGGGGTGCTTTCTGGAGGTTGAGTAATAACCTGGGTTGGTATTTTGGAATGGATAGAGTTGTCAGCAAGTGTCGAGGAGGGGGTATTAGTATCAGAGGTCACAGCCATGGTCAAAGGAGGGGCAGGGGTTAGAAAACCATCAACATCCAATATATATAGGCTAGTTGAAGAGGCAAGACGTAATGACCCTATCAAGGGTAAAGAATCTTCATTATTGGCCATGGTGAGCCTGAATAAAATTGGGAAAAAACGGTCTACCCCCCACGGTCCCCATAAGGGGTAAGGGCTTGGCAATTAACCAAGGGAATACTGTGCCCATGGCTCCCAAAGGCTATTCATGATTGATACAAAGCCAGCCTTTCATCCTTTCAGAATAGCTATCACACCTTTGGAATGGGATAAAAGAAGGGGATGAAGAAGATATAGAAGAGGAAAGGAGAGAAGAAAAGACCAAGCAAAATTAGGTGAGGTGAAGGCTGAAGCCGAAGGTAGGGATGTCCCCTACCTTGGGCCTAAGTCTCTATCTCCTAAGCCCTACCACAGCAACAACGAGCAAGGTATTGGGAGGAACACCATAGGAAGTGGATAGTAAACGAGGTTGGGGAAGAAAAGGAAAAGGAGAAGGGAAAAAGAGAAAACCCTGCAAAATTAGTCGAGTCAAGGACTGAGATCAAAGGTAGGGGTAATCCCTAGAATTGGGTCTCAGTTTCTGTCTCCTAAGCATCTCCATGGCAACAACAGTCAAGGGATTAGGGAGGGAGTTGTGTTCTTGACTTTAAGGTTTTCATTAAATTGCACTTACATTTCTCATATATCATTGATTAAATCAATATAGGCATATGTTGTAAGAAAATTTAAATCATGGTCAGATTTTATATTTCTTTTGAAACATAAGTATCAGCCTCGCCGTCGACAGTGTCAATAACCAAATTTGATTCACAATTTGAGTAATAACATTTGAACTTTCTCAAGTTTCAACAAATAATTACTGTTTGCATGTTCCATTAATCAAATTAAAACCAATGTATGTGATAAAAGAGTTTGGATCATAGCTAGATTTTCTATTCCTCTGAATAGAACAGAATTAAAGGTATTAAAACATTTTCCTATTGATTAAAAATATCATTATGATGTGTTATCAGATTGTAGATCAGACATCAAATGAAGACATACAGCATGAACAGTACGATAACCTGTTATCAATCTATAGTGCTATAATGCTAGCAAAAAGGAGTGGGGCCTCCCATATATCCAGTCTGAAGAGATTATAGTACTCTCCAATACCAGCCTAATTAAGCTAAATGCGATATCCCCTTATTTTTCTGATAACTGAATTAAGTTGATTAAGAAAGAAACTAAACTCCGTCCATGACATTTCCCATAAGTTAGTCACAAAATTCATGGATAATTTCTCAAAAGATCTCTCCAATGAAATTATTCGAACACAATTAAAAATGTTGATAAGTACAAAATATAAAAACCTCATTAAAATATTCACAGATGGATCTAAAATAAAAGAACCTCATTCAACATCAGCTGCAATTTATATTGAACAAAAGAAAATCACAACAATTAGGAAACTATTGAGGAATACAAAATTTTTAGAAACTGAATTATATGCAATAAAACAAAGCCTGGAATATATAGAAGTCAATAACCTTACCAACTCTTTAATCTTAACAGATTCACTTTCATCACTATCAATACTACAAAACCACAAACTCAGTAATTACAAACAAATCACATACAAAATACAGAAACAAATTTACACATTAACCCCAAGCTGCCGGGCATGGCATGTACGTAAATGCCATTAACCATTGTGGGTGTTGAATTTAGTAAATGTTTTTACATATAGATGGCTCCACGAGTATTGACACCAGTGAGCCAATTACGTGAACTACCTGTCTCACCTGTTTAACTCTTTTCATGATTTTCAATAATATTTTCTAGTATCTAATACTGCTATTAGTAATGTCAGTAACAATATAGCAATTATAATGTTTATAACAAAAATAAGTGTCAATATTGATAGATTTAGTAAAAAAAGCCTTTTCCTGCTTTTTCAAGGAAAAGTGAGGTTGCAAGATCTACTAATTGACTCCTTTGTGGCTAGGAATTGGCAGAGCCATCTATGTGCAGAAACATTCAACCAAGCATTGCCAAAAGGAACGCACCATTTTTCCGTCAACATTGGATTAACAATTCAAAATCATAATGTCACAATACAATGGATTCCAGTGTGCAAAACCATATTTGGAAATGAAATAGTGGATCTTGCAGCAAAGAAGCGCATGAATTACACAATTCCACAACCAAAACCCAACCCACCAATGACATAATAAAAGATATAAAAGTAAAAAACAAAATACATTGGAAAGACCAATTAAACAAAAATCTGATCATAAAAAACTATCACTTCAAAGACAACACTCCACAGCCATGGTGCAGAACCAAAAACAGAAAAATAGATGTTTGTCTAACAAGAATCCTGACTAAACATACAAGCCTAAGAAAACATCTACATAGACTAAAATTTGAAACAGACTCAAGCAGCAGATGGTGCCAACACCAAGAAAAAAATGTTGAGCACCTAACACTACAATGTCCACGTTTACACTCTGACAGATCTAAACTAATAGAGGCAATAAAAAAATTAAAATAACTTATCCAAATATCTCTTTACTCATAACAGGAGATAATCACCCATTGGTTAAGAAGTTCTACATTCTAAAACGCATGAAGATCTTACAAAGATCAAGAATAGTATATATCATATGAAACAGAGCAAAACAATAATTAATAGAAGAAAACCTGCAGACAACAGATAGAAGAGTCCAGGAAACAAGATCCAGGGAATATAGACACAATAAGTCTATAACCCTATAAAAGGAGAAAAAAAAAACTCTGCCCATTCATTTACAAGTACAATCAACAGTTAAAAAAGAATATCACTCCTTGTGGACAGTTCTCTGATATAAATTGTAACACGAATAAGATTACCCCTAAAGTAGCTATAAAAAAAAAAAAAAAAAAAAAAAAAAATAATAATAATAATAATAATAATAATAATTTGCAATTTTGCTAAGGTATAAAAGAAGTCTTATATATTACCACATACTACAATGTTTGCCTATCTCCTAACTGTAAAATTGTTGTAACAGTCAATCCTCGAATACCAAATTACAGCAGTGTGTGAAACTTTGTCTCAATATCCATCTTATTGTTACCAGTTTTTAACTTATAACCCTAGCAATGTAAATAGGCCTTACCAATAAAATATTTATATCAGACAATCCAATCGATTCAATGAGCAATAAAAGGAACAGGTTTAATCTTCAATATAGATGCACTAACATATGCAAATTAAAGATGATATTCTTGTTGAGGACTAAAAGTTGTAGTTATCTGTACAATAAACAATCTGCAGGTACATACAGCAATGCCATAAAAAAAATCTTGGAAAGCACCACCAATTGCCCAAGTCCACTCAGTGCTCCTGAATTTTAGCTCTATCTTGCTATGCATACCAAGGTGAAGACCTTGTTTCCTAGGGAGTGTTGGGGGGGCAGAGCCCTTCACCAACTCTCCCCTCAGACAGCCCAGTCACAGCAACTTAAATTGTTAACAAATTTTGTGATGTGGAATTAGAAAGTGCATCTGTAATGTAAAGAACTACCAGGAAGAACTTCATAACCAAATCAAACAGGTGATAAATTCAGAAAATCTACAAACCAAAAGCAATATGAATACAAAGAAATGTGGTAATAGATAGCGCAAAAACAAGAAATAAATGGAATAGTGGTATAATGGTATTACATTTGCCAGTTGGTAATAAGAAAGTTGTGCAAGACATAATACTTTGGAGTAGATTTACAAGAAACTGTAATGGTACTATAGTAATCAAAGCAAAAAAACTACTTACTAATACATAAAGTAATCTATGTTGGCAAAATACAGTATTTGTTACTAAGAGCGTTGCATCCACTACATATTAAGTCCCAGTCCCAGAAACCTAAAAATCCAAACATTATCTAATATTTATTCCCTAGACAGGATTGTAAGCCTCCAGTAC
This sequence comes from Penaeus vannamei, assembly GCF_003789085.1. NCBI lineage: Eukaryota > Metazoa > Arthropoda > Malacostraca > Decapoda > Penaeidae > Penaeus > Penaeus vannamei. Next base: position 158,946 of record NW_020871574.1, on the reverse strand, counting down.
CCCCTATTTATTAGCACTTTGTGCCAACTTATAGAAAACGGACATTAAGAACAATGGCTGTCTCTGAGTAGTGATATGCAGATGTTTTCTTTCATTTTGCAGTAAATATGAGGCTGCAGCAGCTATACCTGTGTTGTGTATGACTATTTCTCATGCTCTAAATCCTAACATTACCTAAAAATTAAAGATGAAATGTAGTAAATGGGTTGTGACAAATTCACATAAAGAGAATGTCCATGAAGAGCTAGGAAATGCAGTGATTGGATAGGCTTCTGGGGTCAAAGCCCCTGGATTAGGCTGTTTTTTTTTTTATACAGAAATTGTGGATTTCCCAGGAATGGCTTTAATAAAAAAGCCAATCTCAGAGAGATGCAGTTAGGTCATAAACATTACTAATACTTTCATTTCATTCATTTGTGAGGAAAAATAACAAGAATCCCACATACTCCAGTGTGGATTAACTGAAAGTAGGATTGAAAATTGCAATAATCATCAAATAAATTATCACATAACCATTTCTCAAGGAAAGAAATATAAAATATGAAATTCAACAAAAATCAAAAGGATACAAGTTACCAAGAGCGATGCATAGAGATAGAGGGAAATGGACACTGTCATTTTATAGAGTGTAAGAAATAGAGTCTGAGACAACATAGTTTACGCTCCAGTGGTTTCATATTCACCGTGAAATGACAAAAATATTTGTAGCATATCATCACTCAGCGACTGTCCACAACACCCTCACACAGACAAAGTTCTTAATGTCAGTTGGCATGAATGTTATTAAGTTAATGACTGTTAAAAAGTTGGCATGAAGTGCTAATAAAGGAAGTAAAGGGGGGCTTGCACCCCTGCCTGGGAAATAAACAGAAGGTAGGAAAACTTACGTTGGGTGTTTGGGGTCACATTATACCCTGGTTTTGGCACTTAGTCTCTGTTACTGACAAGAATATTATATTCAATTTGCCCTAACTTGGTGCATTCATTACAGTAAAGATTACCCAAGATAACCTACCACTTTGATCCAATGTTAAATCAGGCAATTAGAAACCAAACTAACCAAATTATCACAAGATACACATAAAATCCAGCTAGAATGAACCAATATACAAATGAAGCAAAATCAGTGTCAAGCCTACACTTTTTAATCTAAGATTGGCTCCTAAGGGTGCACACCTAAATGAAGCTCCCGGGAGAATAAAAATTAACACTGAATGTATTTGTTAATTACAGGAACAGAAATAATAAAAATAAATAAATAAATAAATAAATGTATGCATGGAATAAGGAAAATGAAATACTTGAAAGAAAGGGATAACCATACTTAACTGATTCACACGGCAAGCTACCCCGAAAATTACACACACACCTGTAACTTGATCATTTCTATATTCTAAAGACTAGACTCTGACTTTAGCAAAACAGATGACATTTTTTTCATCGTTGCATATGTTTATGTCTTTTTCATTTAAAGAGGACACACCGAGAAGTAAAATTATTATGAAATCTAAATAAAATCTCACTTTATGGAAGATCGTAGAGTCGGTCTACTCAGCGGATTAATAACAGCAATCGTGAGGTCATCTATATACTACTGTTATATGAAAAACGATGTGAAACATTATACCATGAATTCATCATGAAAATATTACAAATTGAAAAGTTCAGATAAATCCAAATTATGCCTGATTACTTTATTTTACTAAAAATGTTGCGCAGATCACAACGGTTATACTGCTGTCGGATGTACGACAATACTCTCCTGCCTCTGACACGAGCCTGCTTTAGCACATGCATATTTTTCTTCCCTTCAGTCCTTTGCAGCCACCACCACCACCCCCTCCTCTCCTCTCCCCATACCCATCCCCCTCCTCCTCCTCTCCCCATACCCATCCCCCTCCTCCTCCTCCTCCTCTCCCATCCTCCGCCTCCTCCTCCCCCCATCTTCCGCCTCCTCCTCCTCTCCCCATCCTCCGCCTCCTCCTCCTCCCTATCCCCGCCTCCTCCTCCTCCTCCTCTCCTATCCTCCTCCTCCTCCTCTCCATATCCTCCTCCTCCTCCTCTCCCCATCCTCCGCCTCCTCCTCCTCTCCCCATCCTCCGCCTCCTCCTCCTCTCCCTATCCTCCTCCTCCTCCTCCTCTCCCCATCCTCCGCCTCCCCTCCTCCCCTCCTCCTCCTCCTCCTCCTTTCCCCATCCCTCTTCCTTGCCTTCCCCTCCTCTTCCTCTTTCCCCTCTCCCTCCCTCTTCCACTTCCCCTCCCCCCCCTTCCACTTCCCCTCCCCTCCTCCTCCTCCTCCTCTTCCCCTCTCCTCCTCTCCGCTTCCCCCTCTCTCCCCTCCTCCTCCTCCTCTTCCCTCACTAGTGACCCGCTCCCTCGCTGCTCACCCCTCGCAGACCACGAAAGCCATGTGTTCTTATTTCACAAGTACTTCAACCTGCCCTGTGCCCGACAGTGACGAAGTGACCGCAGAACACGCTAATCTGACCCTTATTTCTATCATACATTTTTCATGCTTTTATTCTGTTGTCTTCACGTATAAATATGCCATGTTTATACTCAAAATGTTTCTTATAAAATGCTTGTTCTGAATGTAACTGCATGTAACTGATTTTACCATTGATATTCAAATGTTCCAAGTTTCATGAACACTCAGCAATTCTGTCCCCTAACACCAGATGTAAGGTAAAAAAATACCGATCTTATGTGAACCATACCCTTGTTCCTCTCCACGAAACGGTCATGTGAACCGATGTTTCAAAATATATGTTCATCCATATTCTTTCATGTTTTTCCATTGTATATTGTTTAAAACGAATTTTGTTCATGGCAATTCCTGTGCCATCTACCCCAGACCGCTCGCCCTCGCGGGCTTGACAGGACGCGCTCCTTTCCTGGGCGCCCCTGCTTCGCCCCCCGTACCAGATACCCAGAATAAAGACAAAACTGCGACAAGTTTAACTTCTGACCAACATCTTCAGAGTACGTCAGCACCTTACTTACTGCCTTACCGCTTCAGCCACCCTCTACCAAACACCAAGAACAAGAAGTAATAGTAGTGGGTGGGACGCCTCTTCCCACTCATATATTACACCCTCTCGCCTCCCCTCCTCCTCTTCCCCTCCTCTTACCCCTCACCTCCCCTCCTCCTCCTCGTCCTCTTCCTCTTCCCCTCCTCCTCTTCCTCTTCCCCTCCTCCTCCTCCCTCTCTCCCTCCCACTCCCCTCTTCCTCCTCCTCCTCCTCCCTCTTATCCTTCCCCTCCCCCCTCTTCCTCCTCCTTCTACCTCCCGTTCCCGTTCCTCTTCCCTTCGACTCCCCTCCCCTCCTCCTCCTATTCCCCCTCGCCTCCCCTCATCCTCTTCCCCTTCCCCTCCCCTGCTCCTCCTCCTCTTACCCCTCACCTCCCCTCCTCTTCCCCCTCCCCCTCCTCGTCATCCTTCCCTCCTTCTCCTCCTCCTCTACCTCCCATTCCCCCTCCCCTCCTCATCCTTCCCCTCCTCTCCTCCTCCTCCTCTACCTCCCATTCCCCCTCCCTCCTCATCCTTCCCTCCTCTCTCCTCTCCTCTACCTCCCATTCCCCTCCCCTCCCTCCTCCCTCTTCCTCTCCCCGTCCCTCCTCCTTCCTCTTCCCCCTCTCTCCTTCTCCTCTTCCCTCCCTCCCTCCTCTTCCTCTTCCCCTCCCCTCCTCTCCTCCTCTTCTCTTCCCCTCCCTCCTTCTCTTTCCCTCCCCTCCTCCTCTTTCCTCCTCTTCCTCCTCCTCTTTCCCCTCCCCTCCCTCCTCCTCTACCTCCCCTCCCCCTCCTCTCCTCCTGCACCCTCTCCTTCTCCTCCTATAAGAGTTATTAACAACCCTTCTTAATAGTGTAGTTGAATTACAGGTGGCATCAGTGATACACCTGTGATCACTCCCAGTCACAGGAAAGGTCGCTGAAGGTGTGAGTGTGTGAGCAGGCCCCACACCCTGCTCGGGCAGGTGACCGTGAGAGATTGGACGACTGTGTGCTTTAGGTCAACTGAGGTCAGCTTTGCCACCTCCTGGCTCGTGGCGTGTCGAAGGTAGCTTGGGGCGGTAGCGTGGGTATGCACGTGGTCTAAATATGGACACACGTGGGGACCGCATGGTACACTATGCAGTATTGCACCCTATATGCAGTATGCTGTACTGCACCCTATACTGCTCGGCCACCACCTCACGCCTCGTCCTCGTGACGTCATCTGAATTCTTCAAGGGTGACCTATCATAGTACCCCATCTGCTGGACGTCTCGTCGCGTTCTTGTTCTCGGTCGTCTTCGTGCATCTCCTCGTTGTCGGCCTCTTCATCTTCGTCCTTGGTGCATCCGTCCGTCATCGACGTCCACACGTCCTCGAAGGTTTCGCCTAGGTCCTCCTTAACTTCGGTTCGTCCAGTCGTCCTCGTAGTCCTCATCCAGGCGGCATCGTCGTCCACACGTCCTTGCAAATTCGTCCAGGCCCTTCTCGGCTGCGGCTCGTACCGACGTCCTCGTAGCCTGTGTCTGGGTCTACGGCGTCCTGGGAAGGGGCGTCCTCTCGTCTGAGGGCGGCTGGGGAGCTCCTGGAGTTTAACTAATCTACGGGCGTCCAGGCAGGCGGCTTTTCATAGCATCATGGGGCCTGCTCTGGCGAGTTCCTGGTTCTTCACTGGATCTACGGAAGTCCTGACAGGCGGCGCCCGTCCACTTGATCTGGGCGGCTTAATACCTGCAATCGCGAGTCCTCGTCCTTTGGCATGCGGCGATTCTCTGGCGATGTTCGTCTCACGGCATTTCAAGGTGATCGTGCTGTAGTTAGATCTCCTTTGATGCTGTGTCGGATATACACGGCCATTATATATATCATGAACCAGTTCATACACGTAAGGGCCAAGATAGTAAGAGAAAAAGAAAAACAACAGAGAGGGAGGGATGTTATTCAAGTGCTGCTAGCCGTTATTTTTATGCTAATTTGCAGTTTTTAATGTGGTTATTTAATTTATTTATGTATTTTTTTTCACTTTTGTATTTTTCAAGAAGAAAATAAATGAGGGAGAGGAGAGTAGCAGTTCTCACGAACTTGCTGGAGCTACTAACCATCTCAGCTAGATATGAGAATTGATAAGGGAAATGACATCGGCATCCGCAAGGATAATTTGAACCGATTGTCATTTCATAGATGAATATTTGATTTAACAGTGTCTGTTGAACTGCGTGGAAGAGTGTGTGAAATGATTGCGTGTATGTTTTAACCCTATCACTGATACGTTCTGAAATCATTTGCAACCCCTGTGTGATACGTATTTTCTGCATTTTCTGAATAATGGTTGTTGCAGTTCTGAATATTTCTTTTTGTGGCACACGTGCATACAATTATCAGGCAACAAAGCAATAAATACATTTTACATTATTAGTCATGAAAAAAAGGATTTATAGTTAGAGTTAGTCGTACGCCTGGCAGCATCGCTTCACTTAGTTCAGGCACCAATAATATCTTTGACAAACATATATTATATATATATATATATATATATATATATATATATATATATATATATATATATATATATATCCGTATATACATACATATATATATATATATATATTATATATATATTATATATATATATCCGTATATACATAATATATATATATATATATATATTTATATATATTTATATATATATATATATATATATATATGTGTGCCGCTAGAAAAATATAGTTCATGTATTAGAGCTAGTGTAGTCGATCAAAGAATTCACATAAGAGACATTTATCTCCCCGTGGCGGCAGTGAGGAAGGCCTCGGCCACGATGGTGGCGGGGACACCAGGTCAACATATAGCCCATACCCTCCACACGAGTTGACCTGTAAAAGAACCTCTGTATATAGGGAGCGGGCAGGAACTCTTGACATGACCTATGTGCTACGGGATCGTGACTGCACATGACAAATATCCATCCTCACCGCGGTGAGGGAGGCCTCAGCCACGACGGTGAGAAAGACCTCGTCGGGTGTCACTGGGTCAACATATAGGCCACATCCACCACGAAGGGTTGACCCATCGGTAAGAGTTTTTTGACGAGTTATATGCCTGATGAAAGCGGGTTCACGGCCTAACTATTATCTACACGTGAAGTAGAAGGTGTCTTGTGGCTATGGCCACGTATATTCAAAGGGGCGGGCAGTTCGAGGAGAACCTTTACACCGTCGAGACACCCACAACACTCTATAACCAGGCCATTACTCTGATAATCTGACTATCCCCGCAATGCGTATGCATCTAACACTTCTTGTAGGGGAGTCTTATCCCGCAACCTAATGCAAGCTATTGTTGTACTGCTATAGATATTGTATAAGCTAGTTTAGTAGATAAGTACGAAAGGAATGTCACTTGTTGATAATGTAAGGAAATGTATCATTACACGCAACTTGTAAATGTATCGAATTACAGGTTTGACCGGTACTGAATATACCTTAACGAGTGCTACGCAGTGGTACCAGTCATCCATACCCATAAGCAGTAAAGGGCGTACTCTGGCGGCCACAGTCAAACGCAAAGGTGCTAGTTGCAGAAAGACGACGGAAATCTGGAGCCGCCGACGACGGACTGCCGGAGGAACGCGGCACGAGACCGAGGAGTCCAGCGAAGCGTCACCTGCAAAACTCTAGGGAATTACTTGTGCAGCTACAAGACGAGTGTTATTTTCGCGAAGTTGCTCTACATTGAGCGCGGTGCTGTAGTGATTGCAGCGTTTATATATCTAGTGTTATTTCACGAAGTTGCTCTGCACTGAGCGCGGTGCTGTAGTGATTGCAGCGTTATTATTTCGCAAAGTTGCTCTGCATTGAGCGTGGTGCTGTATTGATTGCAGCGTTATTATTTCGCGAAGTTGCTCTGCATTGAGCGTGGTGCTGTAGTGTTTGCAGTGTTATTATTTTGCGAAGTTGCTCTGCATTGAGTGCGGTGCTGTAGTGATTGCAGCGTTATTATTACGCAAAGTTGCTCTGCATTGAGCGCGGTGCTGTAGTGATTGCAGCGTTATTATTTCGCGAAGTTGCTCTGCATTGAGCGTGGTGCTGTAGAGATTGCAGCGTTATTATTTCGCGAAATTGCTCGCATTGAGCGCGGTGCTGTAGTGATTGCAGCGTTATTATTTCGCGAAGTTGCTCTGCATTGAGCGCAGTGCTGTAGTGCTTGCAGCGGTATTATTTCGCGAAGTTCCTCTGCATTGAGCGCGGTGCTGTAGTGATTGCAGCGTTATTTTTGCGAAGTTGCTCTGCATTGAGCGCGGTGCTGTAGTGATTGCAGCGAAGCTAAAGCTAAAGATAGACTGCAGAGTGAGTCTGGAAGAAACTAAGATAGCACGGGGAAGGGAAAGATAGAAATTAAGGAAGATTGAGGGTTAAAGTTAGGGGCTTCACCCCCTTTGACTGGGTTTCAGGTTTTAGTTTGCTCGTACCTGCAAACTTCCGGGGCAAGGTCCCGTGGTCGTTTTCGCAATATTAAGTTTAATAAATATATATGTATATGTACAGGAGTCAGGATTCATGTATTGTCATACATGGATTAATTTAAGTGATTAAGTAATGCCTTGTTGCATAATAAGAGTTATATGTGGAACACATTTTTTTTATGTGTGCCTGAGCACCTGATGCCTGTCCAGCAGTACCACATCTACTGTGCAGGCCCAGGCGCCCTTCGGCCACAGAACTCCATTACCCTGCATGACTTGCAGAACCCCAGGAGAAGGCATGCAGTGGAGAGTTTTCTTTTCTTTTCTTTTTTTCCGTAAATCAATTCCATCTCGCTCGTTTTCTAGATTCCTTCAGCTCGTTGTACGGACGTTGCTACCTTGGTACGCTCCGTCCGCACACTCGAACTGCCGAAATCTAGCTCCCGTAGCGAGTTTGTGAATTGATTCGTCCCCATCGACCCCTCGCATCGTGTATCGGTAGACACACACCTGTGTGTCTAGCTAGCCTGGACACTGATTGTCCGACGGAGTGACTGGCTCTTCCTCCCCGCGTCTCCTTACATCGCGTATGCTCTAACATACACGGTAAGGAGACCTTTGGGGAGATTCCCGGACAATTTCTCATATTAATTGTTGTTTTGTGTTTTTCCCATATTTACTATGCAAGTTTAATTACCGATTAGTTGCAATAATATTTACATATTTACAATTTTACAGTTTACAAAAGTTTCTCAGATACTGTCATCAGACTCGTCTGCCAGTATATGTGGTTTGTGCGTTGTGTTGACGAATGCTACGTCGTGAGTAGAGTGGCATGATTTCTTTGTCTTTTAGTGGCAGGCTTTTTCAGGGGCATACCTGGATCTTATAGGTTCAAGGTTTTTTCGTTCGTTGTCATCGTGGATGATAAAGACGGACAAGACGATTGGCCCTTGGTGTAACTGCTTTGGGTGCAGTTACACAATACCTGCTTTGGGCTAGTGCTTTTAATTACAAGCCTTGATGTGCAAGTAATTAAAAGCACGAAGCACAGTGGCAGCCAATAGTTTCACTGCGAAGTGTTCGGCCGAACATATAAGGGCTCACGCCCGTTCGGCAGGGTTCCGACCCCGACCGGCCTTCCTACATAGAGACAGTTGGCTACCCTGTGTGCCTCACCTTTTTTGATACCACTTCCACCCTTTCATCGTCCAGTTAATTAGCTCTGCTAGCCTCCCCTCTACCCATCATTCATCACCCTCGCTATGGCGTAACCCATGGGTCACGTATCAAATTAGCGTACACTAGGGAGCCTATCTCTTGCGAGGAGGCTCTCCAGAACATCTTCATCATCACTGAGGTGGCAGTCACACACCTCTTTAAGGTCCATAATGGCTTCAAGTGACAGTTGCCAAACCCGAACACCTGACCCCATTTCTTTCGGCCGACGGCCAAAGAAAGCTCAAAGATCATGGCTTCTCACCTGTTCCCTCCCCCGAGATGAGGGCTAAGTGTACGATCGTGGGAAAAAGATCGACAAGACGATCCCCCACGATCGTGCGAGTCCATCTGCCAGGAGGTTTCCGTCAAGAACGGTGTCACTGTTCTCGACGTCTACAAGCCGCCCGAGTCGCGAATCGTCAAGATTCGCGTCTCATCCCCCGAGGAAGCCCAGAAACTTCTCTCTCGGGGACTCATGATGTTTAATACATCGGTCCCCACCTACAACTTGGAACCCGAATGCTTATTCACATCGACCAATGCTTAAACTGCTACCGTTTCACCACAAAAAACACCAATGCACACACCCCCAGAGATGCTCTCGGTGCGCCGGCGACGGTCATTTCTTCGCCAGGTGCACTGAAACCATCAAATGCTGCAACTGCGAGGGATCGCATGTCGCAGTTAGTGGATCCTGCCCTAAACGGAAGGAAATACTAAGGCAAAACGAGCTGAGCTCCGCCAAGACAACAACACTGTCCCTTCCTACGCAACAACAGCTGCTACACGACCTGCTCAGACCAGTACACCCAGACGACCCACGACTTCCCTCGGACAACTCTGCCCACACAACCCCAACAAGCACCTCACACCGAACACAAACCCAAAAATCCAAGCCATATTACACGTAAGTCTCATGCTGCCAAATACAACGCAAAAAGATTCGCAAACATTGTCCCTATTATGCTCCAAGAGAAACGGCTTCCCCAGCATTGTTGTCCCTGAGGAAATCTTTGAAGACGAAAACCTATACATCCCTGAGTACGCCACAACAAACACAGAAACCACAGGAAATGAGGTGACAGACACTCACCCAGAGCCTCATTCTTCCTCACAACACCGACACCTCGTTTTGCAACCTCAGCCACAACGAAGACAAAAGAAACTGCACAGGCACGCCAAACTACAAATACCACTGATCACAAACGCAAACAAACCACACCACCATCCATGCAAAAAGACAAAAGGATCCTCCTCCCTCAAGCTCGTCGTCGTAGATTGGATGACACCATTCTCGACGACGACAGTAGCGACTCCGACATCGATGTCGAGAGCGTTCTCGAGGCCGGGCTTGGGCTCGGCTGGCTGGAGCCATGCTCCCTGCCAGGGGACCCCTGGGACAGCGCGGAAGCATCGGGAATTGGTCCGCCGATTCCCAGGACTTCCGCGTCGGTTCACAGGACTCCCTGCCTGACCTCGAGGAGCCGTCGATCGCGCATCGATCGCGGAGCCGCTACAGGGCTCAGGTAACGCCACGCAAGGTACACCCAGGTAGAATGGGTGTACCTTGAGTGGCTAACTGACGACCGACCGAGCCGACGCGGTTCTTCCACCTCGGTGGAGGACCCCGTGTTGGCTAGGTCGATCTAGACGCGCAATCCCACGCACGAGCTGCATCTAAACAAAACAAAAACTCTCTCCTTCACACACAAACATTTTACTCTCACTAACAACAAACACAACTCCAGCTTGTTCTGATGGAATAAAGCACTCAGACGGTTCCCTGTAGTGGGTCGTGACCGATCTATTACACGTCTGAACTCCGCGAGGAAGCCTCTCGCTTCCTCCTTAACATCCTGTGGGGTGAGTTGGCCTGTAGACAGACCAACAAACTCCGTGCTTGACTCACCACTGGCTGGATGGACTCACCCTCCATCCTTCGTTCCGGCTGGAGATCAGGTTTAGGCCGTGATCTCTTTCTTTGGCATGGGACAGGAAATGCAGTTTTCGGGTTTTGCAGCATCACTTTGAAGCCACCTTCTACTCATTCCTTTCAAATTTCCCCTTCCCCTATCCACTCGTTTTGTTCAGTTGTTTTTCGTGTTCTCTTTTCTTGTTCTGTTGTTTTTGTTGTTTTTGGTTTTTGTTGTCCTGTACCTTTTTAATCTCACAAATAAAGTAATCCCCCAGGTACTGCCCTCTCTTATCCCCGTTTTTAAATACCTTCACCTCGTCTCCTGACGCTTGTGACCCACCTCACCCCTCACTCATACCATATCCCTGCCATAGCGTTGACCCTCATCCTTATCCTTACCCTGACATCCCACTGGTTTCGGTTTCCGACACGTGGCGCTTGCTGCTAGTACTCGTGCCAGGACCACAAATCCTTTAGCGTAAGGGTTTGTGCGAGCCGAGGAAAGAAGCGTCACGGCCAGTGGAGTTAACCAAATCGTGGTGAGGCCGCCCGAGCCGCGCCCCTCCGGAAGACCTGCGGCCGAGGGAGAGAAATCTCCTCTCGACCCGGGCGGGAGTGGCCAGCCTCTGTGTGGCCTCACTCGAGCTTCATCCTGCTTCAGCGGTGATGGTTAGCCGAGGGACAGCTCTGGAGCCACGGTCGAGAGGCCGTGGCTCCGAGCATACCGCAGATGGCGCCAAAAACCTGCTAACTTCTCTCCCCTCCCCCTCAGTTAGCCGAGAGGCTCCGTGTTCGCCATAGCGAGGCTCCACGCCCCGTGGGAAAATTGTGGCGGGGCGAGCCGCGCTCAAGGTCGCGGGGTATTCCCGCGCCACGAGTAGCGGCCGCGCCCTCGCCACACGATCTCGCGGGGTGTGGCCGCGCGGCGAACACGCGAGTCTGCCGATGGCGCTGGGCCCCTCAACCTTTTCGCCCTTTCAACAAACCCACTCCAACTATTACCTCAAGTTTACCCCGGAGGCTGGGTGAAGCCCCGGCTCCTTCTTCTCCTAAAGTTCTTTTCCTCCTCCTTATCCTTCTATCCCCACTCTTCCTTCTCCCCCTCTTCTTTACACACTTTTAGCTTAGCAGGCTTCTTGGCCACCATTTATGTGATTGATTAGGAGGAATAAATTCGGTGTTGTTTTGTAAGTTGTTAAAGAGGGTGTCCTCCAGTGTGTCCAGTCTTCCACATGTTTTATTTGCTAGTTCTTGTATACGTATGTTTATAGCTTGATGTTGAAATGTTCATGTAGGTGCTGAGTAGGTGGAGTGTTGGGGTATCTGACACCTGCTGCCCATATTAAAGCCTTATTCTGTATGGCTTGGAGAGTGAGAAGTCTGTTTTTGAAACTGTATTGAGAGGAATCGGTGAATATTCCAGGATCGGTCTGATAAGGCTTTTGTAGAGTCGTATCTTAACCCTTTCATGGCACCTAGTGAACCGTTTGCATTTTGCTAGCATATCTTTTGCTTGGTATATCTTTTGTTTTACATGGGTTATTATGCCTCGCCCGGTAATGGTTAGACTGAGGATACTGCCGTGTTGGGAGGGCATAATTTTCCTTCTGTTGATTATTAATGGTGTTTGGTTTGATTTTTGCGGCTGATATTATCTGCGGTTTTGTGGTGTTGGTTTGAATTTTCCACTGATATTCGAATCTATTTATTGGGGCTATTGCTCTTTGAGTATGTACTGCCATGATGTTTCTTGATTTGCTGTGATAGGTTACTATTTGCGTTATGTCGTCGGCATAGCAAATGTAATTTGCGTTCGGGATTGGTAGTGGGATG
>NW_020871574.1:135000-146383 GCF_003789085.1 Penaeus vannamei | reverse complement strand
TATTTGGTGGTGGGATTGTGTATGGGACTTGTGCTGATTATGCCCTCTATTGGGAGGTGGTCACTTGTAGAGGCCCAGGTTCAAGGTGGATATTTAAGTTGGCATACTTATTCCCCACTACCAAATCTGGTGTTGCTGCACCCGTGTTTGTAATGTATGTTGGGAAATCGGGTCTGAGGATGGTCATTCTCCCATTGTTTACTAGAGGGGCCAGGGTGTGGCCAACTGCGATGTTGTTCCCGGTCCCAAGAATACGATGTCTTGCGTTGAAATCCCCCATAAGATAAACAGGTTTGCTGTATCCGAGGCGAGAGACGTCTCCATATGGGACGTAAGGTCTTCTTGGTGGTAGGTAGCAAGTGGCGATTATTATGGGTCCCAACGTTGTTTCTAATTCAACTGCCAGGAATTCTTCATCAAAATTGTCTATTATTTTGGGTTTGATGTTCCTTTTTATTGCTATAGCCACTCCAGCGTTAAGTTCATTTAGCTTACTAGATTGATATAGTGTTTCTGGATATATTTTTATATTTCTGGCGATTTTCGGCTGTGGCTGTTGATTAGGATGATATCAGGATCTGATTCCCTGTAAAGATTTGAGAGCTCATTTCTTCGTTCTGGTGTCCAGGATAGTGCATTAGATAATTTTCAGCCTATTCATCGTCAAGTGTTTCTTTTTTAGTTTTATGTTCTGATTAGGGAGCTGTTTTGTATTCATTTCTTATGCACTGTATTTTATTTGTTTCTATGATCATTTCCGGTGTTATTTTTATTGTTTCTTCATGTAGATGTCTTTTAATTCTTTCTTCATGTAGATGTCTTTTAATTCTTTCTTCAGCTGTGTTCAGGGTTAGAGTAATGGTACCTTATAATTCCTTCTTTAATCAGCTTTCCAAGCTGTCTGTCCATATTTCTGTATTTCTTAGGGTCACGTGCATATAGTTCTAGGCCAAGGGTGTCTGGGTCGGCGGGGATACCTCCATGGAGGATCTTGAACTGGGGTCTCAGTCGAGAGATCGAGATTTACACATATGTGGGAATGAGTCCTTTTTTATATGGCGTGATTCGCGTTGCGGTTTGGGTCGAGCACCATTTTCTTCGAGACGAGGAGTGTCAGGTTTTGTTCTTGTGTGTTTGTCTCTTGGCTGTGCTTGTGAGGGATTATGTGTCACTGCCATTTCGCTTTCATTGTTTCCATATTAGCAACTGCTTTGTCAAGGGCTTTGATGTGCGAACATTCGCTGCAGTTGCTGTCGGGTGATAAAGAAAAGAATCTTTCCCTCTTGTTTGCTTCAGGCAGGATGATTTCAAATATTGCTGCTGAGTCAACGTCGTTTGGTACGTTCACTGCTGGTAGTTTTGCTTGTTGAAGCCCTGTCTTTACTTCTGCAGCATATGAGCCTGGTTTCCCAAGGTTGACAAGGTGGGCATGGAGGAGAATTAATATAACCTGGGAGTTTTAAGATTTGTTGGTTGGTGTATACTTCTTTTATTGCTGCATCAGCAGCTTGCTTGGCTGCTTCACTGTATGGGCGCTGCATTTGTTGTACGTGCTTTGCTTTTTTCTCTTGTTCAATTGTCGTAATTGTCTCTTCGCACTTTACATTTGCCAGAGAGTTGCGGTGGTTCTCCCCACAGTTTAAGCACTTTGGCTGATCTTTGTGCAGTCGCTGTATGTATGGCCAGGCTTGGCGCATTCACTACATATTTTTGGTCCTTTTCTTTTTTCACATGTTTATAAGAATAACATGCCATGCACTGTGGGATGTTTGTGTACCTCTCAGATTCTATGTTTCTCGGTGGAATTGAGAAGTAGAATAGGCATAGTCCTTCGGTCTTAATCCTTTCGGCCATTTCCTTGGTTTGGAGGCGTATCTTGATGAGAGCGAGAGAGATAGAGAGAGGAAGAGAGAGAGAGAGAAGAGGAGAGAGAGGACAGAGAGGAAGAGAGAGAGAGAGAAGGAGAGAGAGAGTAAGGTTCGATTTCTGCATAATGTATACATCCTCGATGACGGCATATGGGCGGTTTTTCTTGATTTCGGCTATATTTTTCTTTGGTTTCTTGGAGGACTTTTTTCAACTCCTTATAAGACTATGGTCATTTTCGCCCTTTTTTCTGGTGAAAGGACTGCAATGAATGACTTTCAACCTAGTCTTTTACTGGCTTCTTCGCTGAAGACCTTGTTGATGCATTCTTCAGTCTCTGTTATTGCTATATAGCTATCATTAGCATCAAATAGTCTGATTACTCTGATGTTCAGCTCATACAGTATCTTCAGAAGCTCCACCCTCTTCTCAGGGGTGGAGCCACCTGAGGCTTTTATGCGGACTTTTCCCATTATTTCATTTCTTTGTTATGATGGTACAAATCAGATTAGATTTAAAAATCCTGCCTACACCACTGTTGCTCTAGCCACAGAGTACAGATCTACCCCCGTCCCCTCTTGCTGGGGCTGTAGAGGTCGTATAGATAATCCTGTGGCGGATCAGTGGGGACCTTGGTAGGACCTATGCCTATCACTACCCCTAGAGAGGCAGACTTATGGAGGTCTGCAGGAGTCCCTATGCCTAGTCCTGACCCTCCTACCGGGATGGCGGGCGGAGTTCTCCCGTTCCAGCAGGAATTGAGGCTTTCTGGTGGACCACTCCCTGCACCCAATCTGCTACAAGGGGTGTGGGGCTGTGAGACCGCTCCCTAGCGAATGCCACCATCCTCTAGGGGTGGTCAGAGGCCAAGAAGCCAGAGGAGCAAGGAAAAATAAGAATGAGGCAGAGAAAGCTGATAGATCAACCAGGGTACTGGGCCCTGACTGTGCGAGCGATTGTGGCTGTAGCTATGCTCGCACGCCAGGTGCTACGGTCCTGGTAGCAGCTTCGTCAAATTGATTCTTTTCGCCTGCAGATGACGATGGGTGCAAACCACAAGTTTGCTAAGGGAGTGACGATGATGCCAAGGTGGCAGCAGTGTCATGCAAAGCTGGTGACTTCTATGGTAAGCCACGCGAAGCAGGTGACTTTAATGGGAAGCCACGCAAAGCAGGTGACTTTAATGGCAAGCCACACAAAGTGGGTGACTGTAATGGTAAAGTCACGCTAAGCAAGTTGCTCTAATGCCGTAGAGGCGTGCGAGAGACGTCTTAACGCTACAGCGGTCGAGAGCAGACTCCCCCTTCAGTCCAACATCTAATAAAGGAGGCAGTAACAATTGTGCTCAACTCTTCAGCGAACTCGGCCCGGGTGCCGGAGCTTAAGTGGGTCTGAGCTGTGCCAGCCACCCGAGAACATGGGGGGCCTGCAGTCCAATGGGCGAGCCGTGAGGTTCCGTGGTCAACCAATCAGGTCTCGTTATGGGTCGTCGAGAAGCTGCTGATGGTGAGGGCGAGAGGACAGGCTGTGGACCTGGACCCAACCTGGGGGAAGTATACCGCGCTGCAGGTTGCGGGGTCGGCTACAGGTACTCCCCCTCCAGTGAGGAAGCTAAGCGATCGAGCGATACGCCAGAAGGCTGGGTATTTGTGTCACTCCGGGGTCACCAGTATGGCAATGGATTTGCATCCGCCATAGACTAGTGTCAATCATCTCTTTGAGGAGTTTTTGGGTGTGGGCTGTGTGCCCAGAGGTATGGCTGGTGTGCTGAAGATCGACGGGGAGAGCCGGGGCGGCTCCCCCGACGGCTAAGGCCTGGGTAGGCCTTGTTGCTGCTTGCTGTGTCTTGCTCAGGTGGAGGATCGTGAGTGCTGAACTCGGCCCAGGTGCCAGGTGCTGTGCCAGGCTCCCCCGACGGCTGCATTGTTATTTTTCGCGTCGCGGCGAATCAGCGCCGCGGACCTCGCCATGCTTGCCTGACTCGGCATAAGGGCAATTATGCCGAGTGATGTAAAGTAACTACGCCCAGTAAGGCTGCGCCAGTGTCGACTGAGGCAATTACGCAGAGAGAGGCAGCGCCGGTGCCGAGGTGATTGTGGCCTCTGCCACAATGCCTCCCCCCTAACGAGGGAGAAAGGACTACAGATCAAGGATCCTGCGAGGGCGAGAATGGCGTATGGATCTCATGTAGGTTGCGTCATCGTGGTCCATGGCATCGATGTATGGCTTAAGGCGCTCCGTGGTAACCCAGTCAGTTCGTCCTTCAAGTTGTAGCTTAAACGCACTGGGGGAGCGCTGGAGGACCCTGAAAGGACCCTTGTAAGGGCAGGATAATGGCTGGCGGTGGGTGTCGTCTCGGAGAAAGACGAACTTGGCCGTATCCAGTCCTGGTGGGGTGTAGGACGGGTGATGCGAGTGACGGGTTGGTCTGCTGGGAGCGAAATTCCGGGCCCCGGCGGAGGTCCTCTCGCTGAGTGTCGCTCGGCCGATGAGGGGCTGGTCATGCTGGCGTTTGTAGTGAGGCAGAGCTGGGCGTCGGCGGCGTTTGACGGTGCTGTTTCAGTGTTGTGGCCGTGTTGCGTAGTGGCCACCTTCCCCGTTGTGGATGTCTTCGAGGCTTCCACCTACATCCGTTGAGGCAATGATAGGCCACGTTGCCGAACCGCTTGTGGTACGAGCAGATACCGTCTGCGGCAAGGTAATGGGCAAAGGGCCTCTGGTTTGTGTTGGTCCCACGGGTAGTTGCTGCGTTGATTGGGGTTGTGGCCGCGTTATTTAGCGGCCATCTTCCGCGTATTTTGGATGTCCCCAAGGTCTCCATGTGTATCCATCCAGGCAAATGTAGGCTGCGCTGCCGAACTTCTTGTGGTAGGAGCAGATGCTTTTTGCAGCAAGGAATGGGGTGAAGGGCCTCGGGTTGTTGGGTCCTCGGGGAGTTGCTGCATAGATGTCGGTACTGGCAGGTGCTGTTGACTGCGGGCGGGCTTGTTGATGGCTTCCATCAGCGCATTGGCTCTGGTGAGGAGGGTATCCATGGCCGTCTCGTCCGGTGTCGGAGCTTAAGTGGGTCTAAGCTGTGCCAGGCTCCCCCGACGCTGCATTCTTATCTTGCGTCGCGGCGAATCAGCGCCGCGGACCTCGCCATGCTTGCCTGCCGGCTGACTCGGCGTAAGGGCAATTATGCCGAGTGAGGTGTGTCGGTGCCGAGTCAAGTCTGCTCTCGACCGCCGTAGCGTTAAGACGTCTCTCGCACACCTACTCTACGGCATTAGAGCGACTCGCTTAGTGTGACTTTGCCATTATACTCACCCGCTTGGCGTTGCTTCGGCATTATAGTCACCTACTCTGCGTGGCTTGACATTGTCCCCAGCTTGGCATCATTGTCACCTTCCTAGCATGGACTGGCTGACTCATCAACTCCACAGCCATCTGAGCATTCACGTGCTCTAAACCTCAGTATTTAGGCCAGCTAGTGCAGACTAGTGGCCTCCATACCTGGGGCTCCAGAAACACTACACAAACACCACAACACACACACACACATGCACTGCTCCAAAGAGTGTTGTTTGTTTATCCTTGGATAAACAAATAAGCTCTTTGGTTGCCTTTTCAGTGCTCTTTTTCTCCCTCACCTTTTCTCTTCACACTATTCCATCCTCGTTCCTGGACCTCACCTTCCCGAAGGTGATTCGTCTGGGGGCGGTGCAGTGGTGCTTCCAACACTTCGGTGTGTTTGTTGAAGGGCCACTGTACACAGGATAGCTTATGAGCCCTCGCTGGGTGGAGAACCGCCGATTAATCGAGGGGGGGGAGGTTCAGGAACTAGGGCAACATTGGCACTCTCCTGCCACTCCAGGATAGGAATAGGGATAGGTTCCCTCAAGAGGCATCCTTGAATAGCTTGAGTGACCCACCCTTCGACCTCCCAACGCACATCAAGAGTGCAGGGGGAGGAGGTTGTAATCCGAGAGCACACTTTCAAGGACTAGGCAGGCAATTTTTGTGTATCTACTCTCCAAAAGAAAAAGGTACACATGCCGAAGGTTCGCATAAAAGGAGGACCGTCCCCAAGAGGACGGAATTGCTGAAGATACTCTGCCAACAGGATATAAAGATCGTAAAACTCCT
Source organism: Penaeus vannamei (assembly GCF_003789085.1). NCBI lineage: Eukaryota > Metazoa > Arthropoda > Malacostraca > Decapoda > Penaeidae > Penaeus > Penaeus vannamei. The sequence continues at coordinate 140,389 of NW_020871574.1, read as the reverse complement.
GGATACGTATGATGGGTACATAGCCATAACAGACACCAAAGTATGTACCAACAATGTGTTTGAAGATGCAACAAGGAACGCTCTTACCACAGCAGGCTTCACCCCAGTCCTCTCTCCTGAGAAAGAGCGAAAATGACTGTAATTTTGAAGGGAATAGATCAGGAGGTGCTACGAGAAACGAACCAAGCTATTGAAGCCGAAATTCTCAAGTCAGCACCATTTGCCCAAATAGAAGATATTTACATTATGGAAAAGCCCAAGTTCATTAAAGTCTGCTTCAGAACTATGGCCATGGCTAACAAAATCAAAGAGACTGGGTTACACTTCTTCTGGTTTTCCATCCCCGCTAGAAACATCGAATTCGAAAAGTACATAAATGTATCCCAGTGCATGGTGTGCTATTCATATGATCACACAAAAAATGCGTGCCCAACAAAGGACAGGAAGATTAGTGAGTGTGCTCAAGGACATATATTCAGAGAATGCACAAACAAAACAAATCCAAAATGCATTAACTGTGGAGAGAATCACAGAACACTCTCCGGAAAATGCAAAACAAGAAAGGAGATAATCAGAAAAATTGAAACTGAAAAATCTGACAAAAGAAAATAAAAAATCAATCTGCCGTACAGCTCTGTGGCCAAAAAATCAGCAGACGCAGCTCTTAAGGAGATTAACACCGCAAAACAAGTCCTGACTCTCCCAAATGACCTCTCAGTAAAGGTTTTAATTGTGCTTATCAATGCACATCTTGCCAACCTCGGCAAAATCTATGCACAAGAAGTCAAAAAAGGACTCAGGGTGGCCAATCTACCTGAAGTGGTGTCAAACGATGTCGACTCTGGTGCCATCTTCCAGGTAATCCCTCCAAATGTCCAAAGGTAACACCCGGTAGACCCAATCGACACACCCCTTGCTTCACAACATAGTGAAGATCATCCAGCAGTACGACCCAAAATAAGACACCATCAATCTCCACAGCAAGCACCTCTAGTGAGCAATCACACCTCCAAGCCCTAGAAACCGCTATCTCGACAATTGATACTGACACACAGCACACAGGAAGAAGAAATAGAAATTCAATGTGCTGTACAAGCCCCTGCAGCTGAAAAAAGAACAAAAGAAAAACAAACCCATTACTAAGCTTTTATACAAATCGCACATGACCCGAAGAAATACCAAAACCACGACAAAATCATGATTGGGAGAAAGATCAAGGCTGGCAACATAAAATTTACATTCACCAACAGAAATTTTATCAATAGGGAAGAAAAGACCAAAAGACATCTTGAAGTTGGATCTATTGAAGTACATGGAGGAATGTTAATAGGACGCCACAAATTAAAAGGAATTAGAAATGAGTATACTGAAGCGACCCAACCCACACCTAAATCAGCAAAATGAGTCTTAAAATAATACAACATAACGTCCTCCACTGGCACACAAGACGACACGAACTGTGCAACACACATAATTCATGAAGTCCTGACATTATCCTCCTAAATAGCCATGGCCTCGAAGATAGTGAAAGACTAAAGATCTTCCCTTTCACAACCTATCAAAGAAACAAAACCGGGGAGAGCCCATGGGGTGGCCATTGCAGTGAGGCGAGGTCTGCAACACCGAATTGTTGATGACTTTGACCAGAAGTTTTTGGCCATTGAGGTGGACACAGCCAGAGGACCCATAATTGTAGCCACAGCATACCTACCTCCACGTTGCCCTTATCTATCATATCCCGATCTACTGAAGCTCCTTAGACAACAAAAACCTGTCTACATCATAGGAGATTTTAATGGCAGACACAGAATATTTGGGCAGAGAGATAATAACAACGTCGGAAACAGCCTGGCGTGACTAATGGCAGACGGCCGTCTGAATCACCTGGGCCCAGACTTCCCTACACTGATAAGACAGAACTCAGCCACAAGCCCATACATTGTCCTCAGCAACAGATACGGATACACCCGTATCACTCCTAGCAATATCACCACCAGTGATCACCTCCCAATCATTGTAGAGTTATCAACAAACCCCATTCTCATCCCAACCATCCCTCGATCCGATTACAAGAAGGCTGACTGGAATAAGTTCAAGGAAATCCTGGAAGAGAAACCAGACAATGACCTAAATGGGAGACCCATTTCAGACATTGATCTAGAAACCGAAAGATGGCATGATAACCTCCTACAAGCCAAAGAAGCCTCCATCCCCAAAAGCTTACAGAATTGTACCACATCCTACAAGCTTCCCTGAGCTACAATTACTCAGGCCCAGTAGAAAGGATAAAACTGTCAACACCCAAAGGCTGGGACCAGGAGCTCAGACAACAATTCAACCAAGTCAGAGTACAGTTAACAGAGACCTGCAGAGCTCATTTCAATAACAAATGGACAGAACTCACCACCAACCTTGCCTCAAAATCAAGAGACCCAAAGGACTTCTGGCAACAACTAAGAATCCTAATGGGAAATGACATCAAAACAAGCCCCTACCTATACGATCATCAGGGTAGGAAATTATACTTAGACACAGAAAAAGAAGCTGTCCACCGAACATATTGGAGAAATATATACCAAATCTCCAACACAGAAACTTACAGTTTGATCAAGAAACTGAAGAAAGGGTTACAGAGGACCTAGCCCTGCAGGCTGACCAGCTAATCCCAGACCAATACATCAACCTAACCAACTTAACAATAGAGAATCCACTAATAGCACCAATCACCATAGAAGAAATCACAAAGGCTATCAGACACACAAAAATAAAGCACCTGGAATCAGTCAGATCAGGAAACCAGAAATCACAAACATCCCTCCTATAATGATGCACCGCCTAACAAGCATTTTCAATGTATTCACGGTTTCTGGATACTTCCCCAGAGATTTAAAACTGCTCTACTTACACTAATACCAAAAGCAGGAAAGCCACCCAACAGACCAGAGAATTTCAGACCTATCTCACTGCTAGAAATACCGGGGAAAATATTCGAAAGAATTCTTAATACCCGCCTTCGGTCATAATTTGAAGACAATCAGCTGCTAAATATCCGACAGTATGGATTCCGACAAGCAAGGGGAACATCCACAGGAATAGCTATTGCATATGAGGAGATTACTCTAGCCCTAGCAAACAACAAAAAGATCAACATCATCCTCCGTGACGTTACAAAAGCTTTCGATAAGGTATGGCACCCTGGCATAAAAATTGTCTCCTCCACCTCAACCTACCCAGACCCTTAACAAAAACACTCTCTAGCTTCCTGCAGGACAGGAAAGCCAAAATAAGGGTAGGCCAACTAGTTGGTCACGAATTTCCACTACAAAGTGGAGTGCCACAAGGGAGTGTGCTCTCACCTACACTTTTCACTGTACACATCACCCCCCCCACACACACACACACACACACACAACAAATAGCACTTACATAATGTATGCAGATGATATCACACAAATCACCTCTCACCCTTCATCACGTCAACATTTCATAAGACTAGCCACTGACAAAGCCATAGCGGCCATAAACAAATTTGAAGAGGAGTGGAAGATAAAAACAAATAAAAACAAATTTCTAATTATCCCGGTTGCAAGAACAAAACCTGGCAACCCGAGCTCCTCAATTTAGACGTGGGTTTCGCATAAGTAGGGAAACTTCTCGGTCTCAAAATAAACAACACAGGCATCGCAGCCCACGTGAAAGAGAGAACTGAGTTAGCAAACAACGTCCTCACAAAGGTAAAGAGATTTTCAGGATGCCCTGAGAATACGAAAATACACCTCTACAAAACATTGGTGAGGCCAATACGTGAATACTCACCAGTTCCCCTAAATACTATAGCCCTCTCATCCTGGCAAAAACTACAGGCCGTGCAGAATAAGGCTATCTTTGTGGGCAAAAGGAATAAGGTGGCCCAACCCTCGCCCGTCAATAAGGGAATTACACTTACACCATAAATTAGACCCTATCAATATACGTATCCACAACCTGGCCACAAGAACCTGGGACCGCCTAGAATACCTCGAAGACCAAAACTACGGCCGCATAAAAGAAATCCACACAATGACAGAGGGGGAGCACAGATGGTGGCCAAAAAGCCTGACGAGAATCAGTCCAGACCCCCCAAACCCAATCTACTCGAGAAGCAACAGGTAAAAATTGTTGCCTGCAAGATAAACAAAATATAAGGAAACCAATGTAAACACTGACTAACCGTCAGATGTAAATAATGTACATAAATAAAAAATAAAATCAGAAACTTCAACATTCCTCGAACGTTGCAATACTGCCTGGGACAGTATTGCAACACGGAGGAGCTGGAGGCAGTCACTTCACCAGCCTCTCACAGCCGACGCCACGATCTCCTCTCGCGCGAGTGAGGAGACCGAGACGAGGGACAGAGGCGAGTGAGGACGGGTTATCTTACAAACTTGCTGACGAATCGGTTTTATGTCGTGAGTGTGCGAAAGTTGACTCAACCTCCGACAAATAAACTCCGGGAATAGGCGGGATGGAGATAACCTACGGAAGAAGGAAAAGGAAAAAAAAGTATATGTATGTATGTGTATATGTATGTGCTTGTATATGTATGTATGTGTATATTGTGTATGTGTATGTATGTATACGTATATATGTATGTGTATGTATGCGCATGTATATGTATATGTATATGTATATATATATATATATATATATATATATATATATATATATATATATATATATATATATATATATATATATATATATATTAATAATAAACAAATAAATAAAAGTAAGGGTGTATGCATGGGCTTGGATGCATATATATGTGCACCTGTGTATATGCATGTATGTGCGTGTGCATACATGTATACGAAGTATATGTTTATGTACACGTATGTGTATGCGTGTATTTGTGTGTATATATATGCTATGTATGTACAAGAGTGTATGCATATGTGTAAGGACGTAGAGTACGTGCATGTACAAGTACACGTGCATGTGTGTTATCTGGAATGTATAGCATATGTACGAGTACATGTGCATGTATATACAAGTAGGCACACATGCCTATGCGTGTATGGGTATGTGTATAGGTACACATGCACACCTAGTGCATGTGTATGAGTCTGTATGGAAGTGGGTATACATGCTTATATTAACATAGAGAATGTTTAAACTTATGTTCACACCTAAGATATATCAATGGCAGAGGGAACAATATTATAACCAGGTTTTATCTTATTTATGTACATACTGAAGTATGTAGCAGGAACATATTTAAAAGCAAAGGGCACCTTCCACTCCGGTCAGCAGAAAAACAGCAGGAAATGAATACTCTTAAGCCTTTGGCCATTACCGATACCACTGACCATTTCACTTCACTTCACGGTGCCGAGTGATGTGAGGT
>NW_020871574.1:122500-130000 GCF_003789085.1 Penaeus vannamei | reverse complement strand
AAACGTACTTCTCTTTCCAAACTAAATCTTAACCATTTACCTCCTTCTAACTACCCCTTTCTAATCACATCCATCTCCTCAATAACCTCAAGATCTTCCTTTCTCCTCCTCCTCCTCTTCCTCCTCTTCCTCCTCCTCTTCCTCCTCCTCTTCCTCCTCCTCCTCCTCCTCTCTTTATCTCCACATCATATATCCTTTCCAATCACATCAAAAATCTACTTCACATTAACCACTATTCCCAAGCACGTGATCTCTCTCTCTTCTGTTTATGCTAATTTCCTGAAATTGCTTTTGTAAGAGGAATTACGTAAGAAGAGTCAATAGGCCTCACTGATAAAGATAATGGGAAGATAAGGATAGGATAAGGAGGATGGGAATGGAGGTGAAGAGGATAAGGATGATGAGGAGGGTGAGGGGGACGAGGAGGAAGAGGAGGAGGAGGAGATGGAAGAAGAGGAGGAGAAAGAGGAGGAGGAGGAGTAAGAGGAGGGAAAAGGAGAAGAGGAGGAGGAGAAGGAGTAAGAAGAAGAGGAAGAGGAAGCATAGGATTAGGAGAAGAAGGAAGAAAAGGAAGAGGAGGAGTAGGAAGAAGAAGAAGAAGAGGAAGAGGACGACGAGGAAGAAGAAGAGGAGGAGGAGGAAGAAGAGGAGAAGGAGCAGGAGAGGATACGGATGATTATAAGGAAAAGGAGTGGATAAGAATAATGAGAAGGAGGAGGAAAAAATAAGGATGAGAGTGAAGAGGAGGAATAGAGGATAAAGATAAGGAAGAGGAGGAAGAGAGGATAAGGAGGATAACGGAGATGACGAAGAAGGAATAAGAATAACGTGGAAGAAGAGGAAAATGGGAGAGAATTTGATAATGGGGATAAAGAGATGAGAGATACGATAATGAGGAGAAGGAGGAAATGAAGAGGAATAATGATAATGGGGAGATAAAGAGAGGATAAGAATAATGAGGAGGAGGAAGAGGAGGAGAAAGGAAGAGCATAAGAATTGAGGAAATGGAACAAAAGGAGGATGTCAATCAGGATAATGAAAATAAATGAGAGGAGAATGAAAGAAGAAAAAAAATAAAAAGAAAAAATAGGAAAAAAAGAAATAATAGATAAGAAAAACGAAGAACTAAGGATATATAACTAAAATGAGAGATGGGAAAGAAACTGTAATAAAGAATCAGAAAAAGAAAATCAAGAATAGTAATTAGACGAAGAAGATGCCTCATCCCCCCTCCCCTCCCCCTCCCCCCCCCTCCTAAGATATAGACTATAAGACTATCTTTTTTCTTAACGTAAGTCATTACTCATTTGTCATTCCTCATTTACTCTTGGCTAATGACCTGGACAGCATTTCTTCCCCTTTGCATGCAAGCACAAAGGCGGAAAACAGACACTCTTGCTTGGAGTCATACTCAATCAGAAAGGTACGTTGTGTGAAGGATTATCTAAAAGACGTTTTTTCATATTTCCTTTATTAATTGTGGTATTGGTTTAACGTGTGATGTGGTATGATATGCGTTATCTCTTATTTTATTTTTATTTATCTATTTATTTTTTCTTTCTTCTCTCTCTCTCTCTCTCTCTTCTCTCTCTCTCTCTCTCTCTCTCTCTCTCTCTCTCTCTCTCTCTTCTCTCTCTCTCTCTCTCTCTCTCTCTCTCTCCTCCTCCACCACCCCAACTTCTCTCGCTCTCTTTTTTCTTTCTCTTTCCTCCCCCCCCCCCTTCCTCTATCTCTCTCTCTCTCCTACCCCACCTCTCTCTCTCTCTCTCTCTCTCTCTGTCTCTCTCTCTCTCTCTCTCTCTCTCTCTCTCTCTCTCTCTTTCCACCCTCCTCATTCCTACATATCTACGCCTCCGTGTATGTACGTGTATTTGTGTATATGCGTGTGTAAAGGTAGAGCGTGGGTGTGCTCTACTGTATATATTGCCTATACATTCTTAAACGAAAGAATAATCTTACATTCATTCTTCACAGTTATGAATACCTGAATAAAGAACAGTTTATCATATAACAGCTGGCCCTGTTTGATGGGAATGTTTGAGCTGCTGCAAAAGCTATTTTTCTTTCTTTTTTTTTTCCTTCCTTCTTTTTTTGCGGGGCTTTGAATGTGTGTGTCTGCAAAAAATGAAAGGTTAACACACACACACACACACACACAGAAAGAGAGAGAGAGAGAGAGAGAGAGAGAGAGAGAGAGAGAGAGAGAGGAGAGAGAGGAGAGAGAGAGAGAGAGAGAGAGAGAGAGAGAGAGACATCCAAACAGACATAGACACAGCGCAGGAAGATAATCCAACAAAACACAAAGGAAGAGGCAGAAAGAAAGAAACAGAAAGAAACGAAAGAGAGAGCCTGTGAGTGTCGAAAACTTGTCACAGACACAACACTCTTCATGTGTGCAATCTTGCTTACACGGCATGAAAGCATTCTACGCGGTGTCTTGTTGCTATGAGGATAACTGCAACAGCAACAGAAACTGCACTGCAAGCGGTACCAGAAGGCTTATCATCAGCAAGTCCCATAATCATTTCAGGAAAACGTTTATGCAGCTGGTTTAGTGTCCACGGATGGGAAATGATGTAATCCCGACGTTAATGCAATCCTATCCCACGACTTAGGGATAGAGGACGAGAGAATAGAAGGTGTACGTGGTGGTAAATACACATACTTGGCGTGGGAGAAAGTAGAAGGAGGTCACCCATACAGTCAGATTCCATGGACGTTAGAATTGCTATGATTCTATGATTCTATGATTCTAAAGCGTCCAGATACAGGAAAATAGTTTTCTATAACCGGACGTATTTCCAACAATTCGAATACAACAGCGGCTAGGTTGGCAAGGTAGCATCCGGGTGGTTACCGGAATTGTTAGAAAAATAAGTTCAATGAACCCTGTCTACCTTCCTATCTATTTGTCTGTCTGTCTGCTTATCTATCTACCGACCAACATATCTATCAATTTGTCTATCTATTTTATCTATCAACATTTATCTTTTTACACACACCACACACACACACACACACACACACACACACACACACACACACACACACACACATACTATATATATATATATATATATATATATATATATATATATATATATATACATATATATATATATATATATATATATATATATATAGAGAGAGAGAGAGAGAGAGAGAGAGAGAGAGAGAGAGAGAGAGAGAGAGAGAAGAGAGAGAGAGAGAGAGAGAGAGAGAGAGAGAGAGAGAGAGAGAGAGAGAGAGAGAGAGAGAGAGAGAGAGAGAGAGAGAGAGAGAGAGAGAGAGAGAGAGAGAGAGAGAGAGAGAGAGGAGAGAGAGAGAGAGAGAGAGAGAGAGAGACAGAGAGAGAAAGAGAGATGTCTATATATCAGTGTCCGAAGGGCGTGGTAGATTCGCACGAGTAACCACACAATATATTAATGTGTCTGTAGGATTAAGGATACCTTTTCCTCTTCCCACTTCGGGCATCCTGGCTCCTTGCCATCTTCCTTCTGCTAAGCGAGTGCCAGCGAATTATAACCTTGTTCATGGATACTCTCCCTGGCTTCCATTTGACCTTTTCTGACCTCCGTAGGGCTTGCTGACCCGCTGAAGATGACCTGGGCGGGACCCGATGAGCCAAAGATGTCGATAGATGCTGATAGAGGATATACCTACCGTGGGCGGGGACTTCCTTCGTGTGACGTCATGTGGCATCGGGTGTGGCGGTAGGATATGCCAGGGTGGAGCTGTGGGGGTGAGGGGGGGGAGGGGGGGTGAAGGGTGGAGATGTCATTACTTTTTTTTTTGTGTTGTTTACTAGGAAATGAAAGGGTGGGAGAAGTGAGAAGTGAAAAATATTTGTATTTTTTTTTTCACTAAGGGATTAATCAGTTCATCTATTCATTTATTTATACATTCATCTACTTACCTACGATTTATTTATTCGCATCTATTCCTTAGATATAATATTTGTATTTTTTTCACTAATGGATTAATAAATTCAACTATCTATTCATCTATACATTCGTCTACTTATCCACTAATTATCCATTCGTATCTATTCCTTAGAGGCATTTAGGACGATTAAGGGAATTAGCGATAATGACTGATAATAACAAACAAAGCGACTTTTAAATCCTGCACAATAACGGTCCCCGGTGACATGGTATTCTGTCGACGATGGCGTAAAAAAAAAAAAAAAAAAAAAAAAGACAATTTAAACAACTTTAGGAGCCGGTTATAAGTTGCTGGTATTATCATAGAATATATGGATGATGTTATTTTTTTTTAATATATATTGAGAATCTATAATTTCGTTCAGATTGAATAACAGAAGGTAAACAGATGGTTGGGAGGAAGAGTCGAAGTCACATATGTTAAGAGACGTGGGTGAGCTGGAAGGAGGGAGGGAGGGAGAGAGGGAGGGAAAAGGTAGATGAGGGAGGGAGGGAGGAAGGGAGGGAGGAAAGGAGAGAGGGAGGGAAAAGGTAGATGAGGGAGGGGGGAGGAAGGAGGGAGGGAAGGAGAGAGGGAGGGAAAAGGTAGATGAGGGAGGGAGGGAGGAAGGAGGGGAGGAAGAGAGAGGGGGGTAAAGGTAGATGAGGAAGGAGGGAGGAAGGGAGGGAGGAAGGTGAGAGGGAGGGTAAAGGTAGATGAGAGAGGGAGGGAGGAAGGGAAGGAGGGAAGGAGAGAGGGAAGGAAAAGGTAGATGAGGGAGGAGGAGGAAGGGAGGGAGGGAAGGAAGTGGGAGGGAAAAGGTAAATGTGGGAGGGAGGGAGGAAGAGAGGGGGGAAGGAGAGAGGGAGGGAAAAAGTAGATGAGGGAGGGAGGGGGGGAGGGAGGAGGGGAAGGAGAGTGGGAGGGAAAAGGTAGATGTGGGAGGGAGGGAGGGAAGGAGAGAGGGAGGGAAAAGGTAGATGAGGGAGGGAGGGAGAAAGGGAAGGAGGAAGGTGAGAGGAGGGTAAAGGTAGAGAGAGGGAGGGAGGAAGGGAGGGAGGAAAGGAGAGAGGAGGGAAAAGGTAGATGAGGAGGGAGGGAAGAGAGAGGGAGGAAAAGGTAGATGAGGGAGGAGAGAAGGAGAGAGGAGGAAAAGGTAGATGAGGGAGGGAGGGAAGGAGAGAGGGAGGGAAAAAGGTAGATGAGGGAGAGGAGAAGGGAGAGAGGGAGGGAGGGATGGAAGAAAGAAGGGAGGAAGGGAGGGAGGGAAGAAGAGAGGGAGGGTAAGGAGATGAGGGAGGAGGGAGGAAGGGAGGAAGGAGGGAGAGAGGTAGGGAAAAGGTAGATGAGGAGGGAGAGAGGAAGGGAGGGAGGGAAGGAGAGGGAAGGAAAAGGTAGATGAGGGAGGGGTGGAGGGAGGGAGAGATGGGGGGAGGGAGGGAAGGAGGGATAGAGAGAAGGGCCAATGGGGGAGGGAAGGAAGGAAAGAGGGAAAAGGGAGGGAGGGAAGTAGATAAGGGAAAGAAGGAGAAAGGGAGGGAGAAGAGACAGAGGGAAGGAAGGAGTTAGGTAGATAAATGAGGGAGGAAGAGAGAAGCGGGGTTAGATACATGAGTGAGTGAGGCAGGAGGAGGAAGAAGAAGAAGAAAAGGCGGTAGATGATGGAGGAGGGGGAGAGGAGGGGAGAGAGAGAAGGGGGCGAGCCAGGTATGTAGAATCTTTCCCAATGATCAACATTCTTGTGGCCATCACGGTCAGCAGCGCTACCAGACAGACGCGTCGGACCCTCTCCTGCGGCTCTTCCAGACAGCACCACCAGGAACCCGACGTCGGAATTGGCAACACTTCCCCTCACCTCGTGGAAGGAGGCGAGAACACGGCGAGGACCTGCAGAAGGATGGAGGGGAGGAGAGAGAAGGATGGAGGGAAAGAGAGAAGGGGAGGATGGAGGGAAAGAGAGGGGAGGATGGAGGGAAAGAGAGGGAAGGATGGAGGGGAGGAGAGGAGAAGGTTGGAGGGAAGGAGAGAAGGGAAGGATGGAGGGGAAGATGGAGGGGAGGATGGAGGGAAGAATGGAGGGAAAGAGAGGGAAGGATGGAGGGAAAGAGAGGGAAGGATGGAGGGGAGGAGAGGGAAGGATGGAGGGGAGGAGAGAAGGATGGAGGGAAGGATGGAGGGAAGAAGAGGGAAGAGAGGGAAGGATGGAGGGAAAGAGAGGGAAGGAGGAGGGAGGGAGGAGGAAGGGGAGAGGGAGGAAGGGAGGATGGAGGGGAAGATGGAGGGAGGATGAAGGGAAGGATGGAGGGGAGGAGAGGGAAGGATGGAGGGAGAGATGGAGGGGAGGAGAGGGAGGTGAGGGAAAGAGAGGGAAGGAGGAGGGGAGGAGAGGGAAGGATGGAGGGAAAGAGAGGAGAAGGTTGGAGGGAAGGAGAGAAGGGAAGGATGGAGGGGAAGATGGAGGGGAGGATGAAGGGAAGGATGGAGGGGAGAGGAGAGGGAAGGATGGAAAAGAGAGGAAGGATGGAGGGAAGAGAGATGGAGGGAAGGGGAGGAGGGGAGGGAGAAAAGAGAGGGAAAGGATGGAGGGGAAAGAGAGGGAAGGATGGAGGGGAGAGGAGAGGAAGGATGGAGGAAAGAGAGGAGAAGGATGGAGGGGAGGAGATGGGAAGGAAGGAGGGAAGAGGGAGGGAGGGAAGGATGGAGGGGAAAGGATGGAGGGAGCATGGAGGGAAAGAGAGGGAAGGATGGAGGGGGAGGAGAGGAAGGATGGAGGAAGAGAGGGAAGGGAGAGGGAAAGAGAGGGAAGGATGGAGGGAAAAGAGAGGAAGGATGGAGGGGAGGAGAGGGAAGGATGGAGGGGAGGAGAGGGAAGGATGGAGGGAAGGAGAGGGAAGGATGGAGGGAAAGAGAGGGAAGGAAGGAGGAAGTGGAGGGAGGAGAGGGAAAGAGAGGGAAGGATGGAGGGAAGAGAGGAAGGATGGAGGGGAGGGAGAAGGGAAGGATGGAGGGAAAGAGAGAGGAAGGATGGAGGGGAGGGGAGGGAAGGATGGAGGGAAGGATGGAGGGAAAGAGAAGGAAGGATGGAGGGAAAGAGAGAAGGGAAGGATGGAGGGAAAGAGAGGGAAGGATGGAGGGAGAGGAGGAGGAGAAGGATGGAGGGAAAGAGAGGGAAGGATGGAGGGGAGGGAAGGGAAGGATGGAGGGAAAAGAGGGAAGGATGGGGGGAGAGGAAGAGGAGGGAAAGGGATGGAGGAGGAAGGGTGGGAGGAGGGAAGGATGGAGGGAAGAGAGGAAGGAGGAGGAAAGAGAGGAGGAGGAAAGAGAGGAGGAGAGGAAGGATGGAGGGGAAGAGAGGGAAGATGGAGGGAAAAGAGAGGAAGGATGGAGGGAAAGAGAGGGAAGGATGGAGGGAAGAGAGGAAGGATGGAGGAAGGAGATGGAGGGAAAGAAGGGAAGGATGGAGGGAAAGAGAGGGAAGGATGGAGGGAAAGAGAGGAAGGATGGAGGGAAAAAGAGAGGAAGGGAGGAGAGAAGGATGGAGGGAAAGAGAGGGAAGGATGGAGGGAAAGAGAGGGA
>NW_020871574.1:110000-112500 GCF_003789085.1 Penaeus vannamei | reverse complement strand
GAGCGAGGGAGGGAATGAGAGGAACGGAGGGAGTAAGAGAGAAAGAGTAAAAAAGACAAGGGAGGAAAGGAAAGGGATCGAAGGAAGGAAAGAAGGAAGGAAAGAAGGAAGGAAAGAAGGAAAGAAGAGGTCATCCCATTCGCTCCTTCCCACAAGCGGTTTGAAAGTAGGAAAAAAATGGCGAAAATTACTGCTGGTATTAAATGACATAAAACCTCCTGGATGACGACTGCAACCACCGGAGAGTCATCACAACAAAATGATGACGAGGTGGTGACTGGATGAGAGAACAACCCTTAGGAAAAGAGCGATGTTAATGCTCTTTAATGAGGGGTTGTTGGGTGTAATGGCAATAAATGGTATGGCGGTGATGGTGGTATTGGTCTCGGAAAATAGAGATGGATAGATGGATAGATTTACACATAAATTGAGAGATGGATACGTGGGTCTAGAGTTAGATAGATAGATAGGCGGCCAGATAGATAAAATAGGTAGATAGATGGGTAAAGGGGTGTGTGGATGGAGAGAGAGAGAGAGAGAGAGAGAGAGAGAGAGAGAGAGAGAGAGAGAGAGAGAGAGAGAGAGAGAGAGAGAGAGAGAGAGAGAGAGAGAGAGAGAGAGAAATTGAAGAAAGGTCCAAAAAGAGACAAAATATGCGTCATCCTACCCTCTGTTTTCCAAATAATTCTGTCTTGAAAAAGAAAAAGGAAAAAAATGCATATGAATTATTACCATCTTAAGTGTATTAAAAGAAAAGAAAAAAAAATCATAAATTATTACCAAATAAGAGAGAGAGAGCGAAAGAGAGAGATCCACACAGAGAAAGAAAGAGAAAGAAAGAAAGAGAGAGAGAGAGAGAGAGAGAGAGAGAGAGAGAGAGAGAGAGAGAGAGAGAGAGAGAGAGAGAGAGAGAGAGAGAGAGAGAGAGAGAGAGAGAGAGATAGAGAGAGGAAAGATAGATACAGAGAGAGGAGAGAAGACAGAGACAGAGACAGAGAGAGAGAGGAGAGAGAGAGAGAGAGAGAGAGAGAGAGAGATAGAGAGAGAGAGAGATACAGAGAGAGAGAAAGCTAGATAGAGAGAGAGAGAGAGAGAGGAAACGAGATTTCAGAAATACAAGCTGAATCACCAAAGGATTCTCCGGCGGCTCATCACCCACCAAAACAAATGACTGATTCACTGCGCATAAAAAAAAAAACTTTCCAAATAAATCTCTCTATACATAGAAATGTATAAGTCAGCATAAAGTATTTTTCGAAATTAGGTCAGCCTTTGTCTCATGGCGGGATGAAAGTGACATCACACACTTGAAGAGAAGTTGGAATGATGACAGTGGAGCAGCTTGCAGTGATGGTGATGATGATGGTGATGATAGTGATGATGATGATGATAGTACAACGATAATAGTAATAATTAAAATAATAATGATAATAGAATAGTAGTGATATAATTATGCTAATGATAAAGATAATAACAATAATAATTATAATGATAATAATGATAAGTACGTTGATGATAATAATGAGAATGACCTTGATGATAATAATGATAATAACAACAACATTGACAACATGACGCTAATGATAATAATGATAATAACAACAACATTGACAACAGGAAGAACAGCAATGATAAAATTAATGATGATGATGATAATGATAACACTACTGATAGTAATAATGCGATGAATGATGATTGTAATAACAGTGATATATTATGGTTAAGATAACAACGTCAGCAATGATGATAGTGATTATCATAACAGCAAGATCTATTTTTTTTCTTTTTGTCTCTGGTCATTTTACTGTTATTGAAGAAAGGCAAAAAAAAAAAAAAAAAAAAAAAAAAAATTACATCATCCTCTTCTCTCTTTTCCAAATAATTCTTACTTAAAAAAAGAAAGAAAAAGAAAAATGCAAACTAATTTTGAACTTCACAGTATATATATATATATATATATAATATATATATATATATATATATATATATATATATATATATATATATATATATATATATATATATATATATATATATATAAATATATATACATACGTTATTACCAAATATTTTAGATTTTTCATACTACACATTTGTTTTATTCTCATTTCCTTTCTTATTTACTCTTTTTTCTCAAGCATTTGTTTTATGTTATTAATTCAACTTTCCACAATTAAGCCGTTTTGTTCATGATTCGCGTAACTTCCTTAATATTTTATTCATGAACGATTCAATTCCGTTCCAAGATGAATAAATTTGAGACAAGGATGGCGGAGCGTGAGAATTTTGGGGAAAGGAAAGGAAGAGAAGCAGTAATGATGATGATGGTGATGATGATGTGGTGATTATGGTGATGATGATGATGATGAGGAGGAGAGGAGGAGGATGGTGGTGATGATGATGATGAGGAGGATGGTGATGAGGAGGAGGAGGATAGTGGTGATGATGATGGGATGATGATATGAAGAGGAGGAAAGAGGAGGTGGTGGTTGATGATGAT
>NW_020871574.1:90000-92500 GCF_003789085.1 Penaeus vannamei | reverse complement strand
AATCTTTCTCTCTCTCTTTTCCCCCACTCCACAATCTCTTAACACAACAGCACACACATTTATTTTATATATTTCCATTTGAAGTTTCTCGTGGTTACTTCTATGTGTTGCAAGAACCTTCCCGAATATTTCCCAATATTTCAAAAATTATTGTTTTCCTTTGTTTCTCTGCCTCTTCCCTTTATTTCTTCCTGCATCTTCCTCTTTCTATTCTTCTTCATTCCTTCTTCCTCTCTTTTCTCATTCTTCTTTGTCGTCGTCTTCTTCTCTTCTCCATCATTTCTCCCTCCTTCTTCCCTTCCTTCATTCGTGCCCCATACCGCCCTCGGTCTCGGCGGCGGTGAAAAATGGTGCGGCTGCGGCGGCTCATTTGGCCGGAGACCTTTTAACGAACGGCGGCCGAATATTTGCCGTAATTACCCAGTTATTTATTGATAAAGTGTTCAATTAGTTTGCGTGCGTGCTCAAGGCCAAATGACTTCCATCTCTCTCTCTCTCTTTTGCTTTCTCTCTGTCTCTCTCTTGCTTTTTATGTGTGTGTGTGTGTGTGCGTGTGTGGGGAATTAGCTTTACTAACAGTAAGGCATTCGAACATCACTTTCCAAGAGTAACATCAAGGTCCCTTCCCCGTTCCCATCTCTCTCTCTCTCTCTCTCTCTGCTTCTTCTTTCTCTCTCTCTCTTTCACTCTCTCACTCTCGCCGAGACCGAGGGCGGTATGGGGCACGAATGAAGGAAGGGAAGAAGGAGGAGAAAATGATGGAGAAGGAGAAGAAGACGACGACAAAGAAGAATGAGAAAGAGGAGGAAGAAGAAGTGAAGAAGAAATAGAAAGGGAAGATGAGGAAGAAATAAAGGGGGAGAGGCAGAGAAACAAAGGAAAAACAATAATTTTGTAAATATTGGGAAATATTCGGGAAGGTACTTGCAAACACATAGAAGTAACCACCAAGAAACTCAAATGGAAATATATAAATAACTGCTGTGTATAAGAGATTGTGGAGTGGGGGAAAAGAGAGAGAGAAAGATAGAGAGCGAGAGACAGACGCGGAGGAAGAGAAAGAGATGACAGAGACACAGAGCCCCTTTCCTACACAATTCATCAGAGAAATATATACAACTGCAACAAACACAAACCATCAAAACTTTTATTTATTATTTATTATTATTACAGAAGTACTGGTGTATTTATGAAACACACACATCCTACTCCCACTCTCTCTCTCTCTCTCTCTCTCTCTCTCTCTCTCTCTCTCTCTCTCTCCTCATCTCTCTCTCATCTCTCTCTCTCTCTCATCTTCATCTCTTCTCGTCTGGCGTCGCGCACGACACGCGTGCCTCTGACTTTACCCTGGAGTTTTTAATATATACAAATAAGAGAGGTCAAAGGGTTGGATGATTTTTTTTTGTTTATCTCTTTCCCTTGTTTTTAGCCTGTTGCTTCACTAAGTAATTAATTTTTTCTGACGAGCTGGCTGTTCTGATTTTATTTCTACGTTTTTCCCCCAAATTATTCATCGCTTTTCCATTTAATATTTCACCACACTCGGTTGTGTTTCTGGGCCAGCAACTCTGGGCTTCAGGGGTTTCTGGAGAGGTGCCAGTCTTGCTGCTCATCTCTTTGTCCCTTTATCCCAAGGCCTCAAGCAAGGTTCTCTTTTCTCTTGCTTTATACACACGCCAGCTCTAACTATTTCAGGTTCATTATGCGCATTAGTTTTTTTATATTTCCATAATACCCGGAGGATGAACAACAGAAAGGAGAGGTCACGCCAGGCCCGACTCCCCGCTACCACTCTCGGGGCGCGATGACAAGGGATCCCGGGCCCTCGACGCGTGTCCCCGGCCAGCCCCAAGGGACGCGCCGGCTCCGACTCCGACGGATGCCACGGGCTGCGTAGACCGCGACGCTATGGCTGCCTGTATTGTTATTGTTGTTGTTCTGACGATGTTTTCTTTTTGTTCTAGATATCATCATAATATTGTTGTTGTCATTATAATTGTTGCGTTCATTACTTTTGTTATTATCATACATTACTTTTGTAATTATTATAATCATTATTACTACTGCCGTTATCATTATTATTACCTATTAAGATCTTCCTTATTATTATTGTTATTATTAATCATTATTGAATGTCATCATTATATATATTACAATTATTATCATTATCATTATCATCATTATCATTATTTACTGTCATTGCTATTATTATTATAATTATCATTATTATCATAATTCTTTTTATGTATTTGTTATTGTGATTGTATTATGATAACAATGATGATACGGATAATAACAAAAGTAGATTCTCTCTCTCCCTCTCCCTGTCTGTACACACACACACATATATATACATATGTATATATATATATAGTATACATATATATATATATATTATATATATATATATAATATATATAATATATAATATATATAAATATATATATGTGTGGTGTGTGTGTGTGTGTTGTGTGTGTGTGTGTGTGTGTGTGTGTGT
>NW_020871574.1:72500-77500 GCF_003789085.1 Penaeus vannamei | reverse complement strand
CTCTCTCTCTCTCTCTCTCTCTCTCTCTCTTCTATCTATCTATCTACTCTCTCTCTCTCTCTACTTCTCTACCTATCTCTACACACACACAAACACACACACACTTACATGTGAGAGTGTGGTCAATGAACTCAGATAAACGCCTACCAGCTTGTACCTTCATACAGTCCCAGGACCTTTAGAACACCAAAACACCCACATCTCCCAAATTATGATTAGATCCACCGAATGAAGGAAAATAACACATAAAAAAAAGGCCCATAAAACCCAAAAGTGAGAAACGAAATCATAACTTCCTAACTGGCCAGTAACATTCAACTTTTATCCGGAGGCGCTGTCGCTCGGGCCTGGAGCTGCCCCGCACACCTCCTTGCCGCCATCAGGAGAAAGATCTTCGTCGGGAGATAAAACTTCCATGCCTGCTGCCTCATGTTCGACGGGGATCATCATCATCAACATGGTCATTATTTTCGAGTCAGCTTCAACATCGCAATCATCACTAGTAGTTGTAATGATAATTATATTAATATCAAGAATAGTGATAATGATATTTATATTAAGAATAGTAATAATGATAATGATAATAATAATGATTAAAAAAATAAAAATAATAATGATGATGATGATAATAATAATAATAGTTATAACACTAACAATAATGATGACAATGATAATAGTAATACTAATAATAATAATAATAATAATAATAATAATAATAATAATAATAATAATAATAATAATAATAATAATAATAATAATAATAGGATAATAATATAATCATGATAATAATAGAAAACGAATAATAATAATCATGACAATATCAATTAATTTAACGATAGCGACAATAATTATGAGGATAACAAATATGAAAATAATGATGCTAATTATACTAAAGATGACAATCATAATATTATCATCATCAATGATGATAATAATGAGAAAAACAATTTTAATGATAATGGTAATGATGACATTAATAATGTCAATACTAATAATGATAATGATGATGATGATGACTTTAGTGATAATAGGAACGATGGTTATAATAACAATGTCAGTAATGATATTGGTAACTGTAATGATAATAATAATAACAATAGTATTAACAACAACAACAATAATAATAGTAAAGATGATGGCAGTGATAATGATGATGATGATTATGATGATGATGACGATGATGATGATGTTCATGATGATGGTGGTGATGATAATACTACTATTTATAATGATAATAATAATAATGATTATGATAATAATGGTAATATTGAGGATAGAAATAATAACATCAATATTAAAGATAATAACAAACAATAAAAATAACATGACTAACAACAACAACGAAATGATGATGATGATGACAAGAATAACAACGATAATGACACAATAACTAATGATAATAATAATAACAATATATATGATGATCACCTTTATCATTATTATTATTGTTATTGATAGCATTTATATAATAATCGTTATCAGTACACTAATTATACAGATATTTTTACTACCATTGTTATCACTGTCATTATCTTTTATTATTTTTGCTGGTATTCAGTTGTTTTAGTGTCTAAAGATAAAGGAATGCAAATGTCTGCTCTATCAAAAACATCTGACTATTTTTATTGCTGTTGATGTTTTTTCGTCATCTTCTTTTAAAATACTTCATCTACATATTTCTAATTAATGATTTGAGCTTTGGTGAATTCCCAAGCACTTTTAAATGTCGAAATATAATTTTAGTGTAAAATAAGTGAAATATGTTTTGATCTTATTTTTTTCAATTTGTATTTTGTTTTGAACACCTGGAGATGGTTCATTTCTCTTGCCCATATAAAAAAAAAAAAAAAATCAAACTAAAACTTCAATTTACCATTCATCTTGTATTTCAGTTTCTATGCGCCTTCTACCTTTATATAAATAGTAATAGTAATTGTAGTTATAATAGGAATATCAACAGGATAAACACTTGTGATAATGAAATATGATGATAATGAAAATGATAATAATATTAATACTGATATATGTATTGTTGTCAATATTAATTGTAATGGTATTAAAACAGCATTGGTAATAATAATAATAATAATAATAATAAAAATAATAATAATGAGACTCGCAATGTACGGCTGTGCACTCGCCGCCTCTAAGGTCGATCTCACCAGGGCTGACATCACCCGCAGGCGCCACGTGGCTGAGGCTGGGTCGAGACCATGCCACAAGCCTGCCTCATCCACCACGAAGCTACGCGGTAGCTTTCCTGAAGATGTCCTGCGCCCTGATTGTGGTCTTGATACCTGACCAGTTGTGTTTATATATAAATTCAAGGCCCTCTTGAACACTACCGCACGCCGACCCAACCAGTACATCGGCTTCCAGCGCATGATGCGTCAGGCTAGCGCTAGTGATTTTCTTTCAGTGAATCGATTTCCGTGCCTCTTTCTTAAAAAAAAGAAAAAAACGCCATGAAAACGAAACTACGGCGAAACGGAAGGTTTGTGCTGCATGTTGCTCAAACGAGAAGCACTATGCGCGGTGTTATTCAAGCGAGAGGGATGTGCGGTCTATTACGGCGGTGCTTTTCGCAGTTGGAACACTAAGTCTGGCTTGGCACTTGGACACCAGTCAGGTCCTAGGCGAAGACAAGGCTAGTTAAACCGCGCCTGTAGTGCCCATCTCCATGCCTTGGCTCTGTCCAACTGCCTTGCACCACGGGCGGCTACGCCCCGCAGACATATGTATTTTCTTTATAGCAGGCACCTTCACTTCAACAACCGGGAAATGACCGAGTCCATGGAAAGCTTCAGAGACAGTCAATTTAGCTTTGGTTATTTTTACACCATAAGACGTATTTTTGACCAAGGCTCACTACTTGAATGGCGTTGAAGTCCCCAGGATAAAAAAATATTATTTTTTCTGAATTAAATATTGCAAATATGTTACGTCCGAAACACACAGTTTTCTCTAAAATTATGTATCATAGGCTTTCCTCAGTACCCTATCTCCTCTTTATCTTTTTCTCTTATTCTTTCTCTTTGGCGACGTCTCCAAAGTGTCGTGATAACCACCGAAGGGGGTAATGGTCGTCGCTTTTTTTTTGGGGGGGGGGGGGGATATTCTCATTTGTATATATATTTTTCTCTTCGCACCATGCCCGTGGCACGGCCTGGGGTTCTCTTTCGGGGTATAAGTGCCCATGGTTTTGGGAAGGAAGATCAGTTCCTTCCTGACCTCTGTCCCGAACGCTGGTCCTTCTCAGTTGGAATTCTTTCGTTTGTTCTCTCACTTAGATCGACGTCGCTTCAAGCCAGGGTTGACGAGTTCGTGTCTCTTCCTCAAGGTAAGTTCATTTCTTTGGTTTGTGTAGGAGGCGAGTGGTCTCCTTTGGACTTGAATGTGTGATGTGCTGCATTGCCATCTGCAGGATGTGCTCTCTTTCACCAGGTCCCAAAGCAGCACTTCGTGAAATCCTGTCAGGGAGCATAGAAGGGCCAAGCGTAACAAGGAGGGACTGCTTGGCACCTCGTGTTCCCCTCAATGTTGTAATTGAGTTATCGCTTAGTTTTCTTTCCTCCCACCTTGAGGAACAGTACCTCCTGGGAGAAAGACTTGAGTCTTGCCTTCACTAGATTTTATTTTTTTTATCTTTTATTTATTCATATTTTATTTATTAATTATTATGTTTTGCCGATTCATGCCTAACCTTGTGTGTAAAGGCAGTCTTCGTGTTTTCTTCTGCCCCGTTTTGTTCTTTTGCTATTAACTTGGCATTCTGTTACTACGATGTTTGTTAACCTTCATATCATGTCATTTCTCGTTTTTGTTCATGCGTGGAAGTGCCGGTTAGTAAGAGCTCTCATTTTTTAAACTTTAATATCCAATTGGGTTGGATACTAACAATGTTTTTATGCTGACTCCCTATTAACCTGGGAAAATATACATGTTTTTTTTATATTCTCTGTGAGTATATCTGGTGTTCTCCTGTGTTCGTCACACATTCGATAAACTGGTGTCACACATTTTTATTTATTTTCATGACAGAAAATACATGTAACTCATTAGTGAGCAAGACATGCTCCTCAAAGAAACATCATACCATCGTAGAGCTTTCACTCAGTCTAAGTCAGAAAAAGATATGACTCCTATTTACCACCTCCAAAGGTCTGGTTCTGACCAAGGTTCAGTGATTAAATCTTTCTCGGACTCGGGTCTCCTGAACAACACATTGCTGGTTTCTTTGATATCATGCAACTCCTGAAAGGCTGTAAAAAGTCTAGGCGAATCAGAGTATATTAAGTTGATATCAAAGGACATACTATAACCATCATTATAACTGGGTTCCCGTTCCCAGCAGGCGGATGTTCAAAGCGAAGGGAATAATAATAATTATGTGATCTTTCATTTTTCCTTCCAGATACATCCACGCAGACGCTCAACCTACGCCAGCTACCTTTTTCACATTCCCACATTGAAACGTCCAACATTCAGCACATATACTCGATTTTCTCCTTCCATCCTTCTCTTATAGACCATCCACACCCACATCCACAACACACACGGTTCCCGAACCTTCTAACCGGGTGGTGGCAGCGTGCCGTAGGCCTGGAGCCTTACATCTGTTCACTGCAGACGAATCTTTCCCTGAATAATAATCTGTATTCTCGGTTGAGCTCGAACTCAGCCAGACACAGTTAAGTCTCCTGGGTCTAATCCCCGCTACAAGAGTAATGATTTTAATACTGATAAAAGTAATAATATAGTAATTGTAATAGTCTTATTAACATTATTGATAATGATATTGATGCCGATGGCAAAGGCCATAATAATAATGATGATAATAATGATAATGATCATAATGGTGAGTAATACTGAAAGCTATAAAACCTTTTTTTTTTTATAGATTTTTGTTTTTACAGCAAACGTAATACTAACATTACTATTATTACGACTAACAGTACTGATAATGATAGTAACAACAACAACAATAATGATAATGACAA
>NW_020871574.1:35000-40000 GCF_003789085.1 Penaeus vannamei | reverse complement strand
TCCCTGGTAGGTCCATCGCCATGGCACTGTAAGGTCCAAAAGGGGGGAGCACAAACACACGTTCGTCTTAGCACTCGCTTTATTCAGTCGACTGCTTCCCCTTATATAGGCGGGAGGAGCAATACAACAAAAACTTTTCTTTAAAAACAAATATTTACAATATAGTTCAATATGGAAAACATCTAAAACACAATAAAATGACAGTGAAAAGCAAAACTTGATTGTAAAAATTGTAACAATAAAACTGAAAATAATAACGAACTAGAAAAAATATTTCTGGCAGATACATTACATTCAATAAAATCCATAGTCAATTTACATACAGTGATAAAAATAAATAAAACATCACAGAACGTAAAGAGTGGAAAATAAATGCCTAATAGCTAAAAATAGAAGAGGGGAGTTATGCCAAAAACATTTGCAAAAAAGCGTAATTACAAACAAACAACAAACGGGCAAACAAAGCTTCAGTTGGCTTGCAAATCAGAGTTTTCAAAATGAACAAGTGAGGCAAATTAAATGTAAAAACAAAGTTTAAAAAATATTCATCCCATGAGTAAATTAGATTAAAAAGAAACAATAAAAACAAGGGCGGCTCTTTGGTAAACAAAAATAATGATTTCTAAAACGCCCGACAATAAGAGTTAACATGAAACGTAAATTAAGACCTCAAGAATAAAAGGCTTACTTTAAAAAGGCAAATCCCATATAATAACAGCCCGTTATACAGAGAAAAACCTAAAAAGGGGAAGGCATAAGGGTGAAGAGTGACAGCCGATCCGTGTGTTCTGGTCCCCCAGGATCTTCGTAACTTTCCGCAGGCCAGGAATAGGGCAGGATATCGGATAAAGGTTGGCCATAAGGGGTGTAGGAATAAAGGGGTAAATAACTAGAATAGGAGAACAGCCGGGAAATCGGGGGAAAAAGTGAAAGATTGAGAAAGTATTAAAAGAATAGCTGATAGAGGGTAATTGTGTCGCACAGTACAGCCAAAGATAAGATAAAGAAGTTTCAGAAAAAGGCATATAACAGCAAACAAGAATAAGGCAAGAGTTTAGTAGACAAGGCTAGGCTAGGGCAAAGGGAAGGGAGGAGTGTACGAGTGAGGAATGAGTGAGAGAAAAGCAGAGAGAGGAGAGGAGGAAGGAGTGAGTGACAGAAAAGCAGAGAGAGGAGAGGAGGAAGGAGTGAGTGTGAGAAAAGCAGAGAGAGGAGAGGAGCTAGGAATGAGTGAGAGAAAAGCAGAGAGACAGGATCCGGAGGAGAGAGGAAAAGGGGACAAAGGAGTGGGAGAGAAGGAAGGAGGATGAGGAAAGGGAACCAAGGAGTAGAAAAAGGGAAGGAGGATGAGGAAGGGGAACCAAGGAGTGGGAAAGAGGGAAGGAGGAACAAAAAAGGAGAAGGGGGGAGGAGGCAGAAGGAGGGAGGCCTGGAAGCCTCACAGCAGATAAATGTAGTGAGCAAAGTAGATAGGTAGATAAAAAGGGTATGGAATGTGTAAATGTTAAATACAAAGTGTGGTTAGTGAGAGTGAGAGATAAGTGCCGTAAGTAGACAACAATGATATCGAACTTGCTTTGTGTATTTCAAACCTCCTGTCAGTTACTTCAGAAATCAATGGCAAGGTATCTGTACTAACGTTGTGCAATTTGGAAAGCAGCGAGCCACCTGGCAACCATCAATATTAATGCAGGCGATCGTATGAGATAGTAGATGACTTTTGCATGCGATCAAATAGTATCTATTTTCTAAAGTATTTTTTTTTCGAATTACGAATATTGTTTCTATTCAATTTACATTCCCAACAAAGAAATTTACCAATTGAAAATTATCCGAGCTACCCGATGATAGGCAATGCGGGTACAAAGAGTGCAACGAGTAAGTCAAGATTAGAAGGAGTGTGTGCCGGATAAGTATACTGTACCGCGTATAGTACATAAATTCTTGTGTTACATGCAGTGCGCATCAGAGAAGTAAAGGAGGACGCTTCTCGATGTATATGATCTTATCTTTTCATATTACCTCTCCCCACCTCTTTTAATGATTGTTTTCACACTCCCACTCTTTTAGATTTTGAACAAAAATGAGTGGGGCATTGTGGAAAAAAAAAACAAAAAAACATTTAAGTCTTTTCTACCAAGTAAAAAATCGCGTGCAAGCAACAGTCAAACGCACAGCACTTATTACGCGGATTCCAAGTAATTAGAGTTCTTTATTTTCCTTTGGGCTTCCCGGGCCTCCCCGCGCTCCACAAAGTCAGGAGCAAATTGAGAGTGGAAATGCTGAATCAGACAGGTTTATATTCTGTAAAAAAAAAAAAAAAAAAAAAAAAAAATGCAATTGAGACGAACATGTGTGTAGTAAAAAATTACAGTGTGGAGCGGGGAAATATGTAACAAATATGTAATGTGTATCAGAGAATCATAGAGGGTGTAGGATATAAGTAAATTAGGCGTAGAAGACAAGTATTCAGTGAAGTAGATGAGAATACTGGAGAGCGTGTGTGGGAACATATTCACATAGTATAACGTAAGGTAGGCCAAGTTGGTGTATACTCGAAAGATGTACTTTTCCAATTCTAATTTTGTGGCGACTCTGGTATCGGTCGAATGTCGACTACTTTTCTAAAACACTAAGAATATAACTCTTATTCGAACTCACTACAAACACTCATATAACTTCTTGTATTATTCTTACACTAAACTTACCTTCTGTTCTCCACATAGCAACTTATACTTTACCTTTATTGCTTGAACTATTGCTGCTACATTTCAAAATTAATATTTCGGTTATGGAATTATTGCTGAAGCATAAGCACATATTCTTTATTAAGTAGTGCAACAACGTGTACTTAAACACTTATATATACTACTAATATTGTTATTTCTAGTGGAAGTTATGGAAATTCCACAGTACAACAACAACAGCAGTAAAAAGTAAGTACTTCTTCTCTCCTCTCGTTTTTTCACCCATCCTCCTCTCACCACTCGTCTCCTCTCTCATTTCACCTTCCGTGTCCCACTCTACGACCCCCTCTCACTTCCACATAATTCACTCCTCGTCTCCCACTTCAAACCCTCATCTGCCCTCTCCCACCTCCCTCCTCTTCCTCCTAACCTCCCCTCCTCCTTCGCTCCGTCATCCCCTCCCTTCTATCCCTTATCCTCCTTTCTCTTGTAGCCCTCTTGCCCTTCCCCTCCCTCTCCCCTTCACATCTTTTTCTCTTCAAGTCCCCCCATTTCCTTTTCTCTATCTGCCTTTCTCCCGTCTCACCTCTTTTTTTCTTTAAACCCCCCTTTTCTCTCCTTTCCTTTCTCTTCCACTTCCTACTTTCCTTCTAAGCCTCCCTCTTCAGATAGTCGTGTAAATAATAAATGTGTAGAATCCGACGGTATAACTTTTCAGTGAGGTGTATTTGTCTCTAAAAAAAGGGATGATAATAATAACAATGACAACAACAACAATAATAAAAATAATAATAATGATGATGATCAATATGATAACAATAATGATGACAGGAATAGTAATGATAATAATAGATTCGTAATATGAGGCTTCTTTGAGCGTGTGTTCTTTTGTGTTTACTTTACCTCGATATAAAGCGACTTTAAGTAAGACATAAACATCCATCACAAGTTTAATGTACTGTGAAGTCTAAAAAAAATATTGACACTAATACACTATCGATCCACAAGCATCGGCTCAATACAATTGGTTGACGCGCTCCCGGTGATTTTGATTGCTTAGGTTCTGGACTGGGCTGATGATCGTAATTATGCAGTCGAGATAAATGTATATCATTATCACCATTAGAGGAGAAGAGAAGAGATGTATATGGTTAAATTAACAGCTATAAAGAGATTATGATTAGGCTTGATGCATCATTAATAACATTGCAGTGCCGATCGACGTGTCCATTTGCTCATTTTTAAACACGTTTTTATTGTCTAAAGGAAAAAAGAAACGAAATTAATAATGGAACATGACAGTTAGAAAGATTATTAGTCATCATGACGTACATTAATTTGGAAAAAATATATATATTAGCATTTTAATTCCTTATCAAATATTGAATACCGCATTGTTTAGTATGAGGAGTATTGGTATTAATATTCTCAATACAGATCAGCTGATAAATGCACCTCGAGTGTAAATGGTATTTTCGAGAAGGTCGTCCAAACGAGTAATTTCTTCCCCGATTTCTTGCTTCCACTCAGTGAAGTTGACTTATATGAGTGACTCCCACGGCGGTTTCTAATCCCACGTTATTGCTACTCGGAGAAAGAGAGAAACAACGGAAAAAACAGAAAGAAATGAGGGAAAATGGAACGTGATAGCAAAAGTAGAAGCCAATAACAGTTAAGTGTTTCATTACTGCAGTCAGGTAAGTACAGCGCCCTGTGGAGTGCAAGGTTGAAATACGATTTGCGCTGAATTGTTTGTTATTGCTGTCTTTATTATTAAATACTGCTGTTATCATTATCCTCATATTCACGTTTCTAATGTTATGTTATTGGTGTTCTTATTATTTCCATAAAATGTTTCGATTATCAGCATTAATGTCGGCGTAATTATTACTACTACTGTTATCAAAATCAATAATATCACTACCATCGTTATTGTTTTTTTTTCATTATTACCAGTAATGGAAATGTATTATTACGATCCTCACCAACATCATCATAATCATCATCATCACCCTATTTGCTGTTGATGCTCTTATTATTACCATCATTGATATTATCATGATTATTTCTATCATTATCATTATAACTATTGTTATTACTATTATTACTATTATCATTATTATTATTATTACTTTCGTTATCATCTTCATTAATGCTGTTATCATATCGATCATTATTCTTGTTCTTGTTGTTATGATTGTAATTATCATCATCACCATCATCATCATCATCATCATCGCTGCCGTCATCGTCATGGACGTCGTCGTCGTCGTGTAGCATTATTGTTATAATAATTGTTGTTGATATCATTGT
>NW_020871574.1:25000-30000 GCF_003789085.1 Penaeus vannamei | reverse complement strand
GGGCCGCGTATTATGCAAATTAAGCCTCCTTCAAGAGATTCCTGCTAACCTCTTGTGGACACGGGTGCGCGAATATTCTATTTGTGTAATCATTAGCATTATCATCGCTTACATTTTTGTGGTAATCATCATGATTAAAATTGTCATCAACATTAACACCGAAATAATCATTATCATCCTCACTGTAATAATCTTTATTATTATTATTAGCATGCGATAATATCTAGTACATATTATTATCAACAGCATCAATGGGAATCACAATAAAACAGAAACATCAGTAACAACGATGATAATACTAATACTAATAACAATAATTTTAATGGTAATAATAATAATAGTAATATAGTAATAATGATAATAACAACAAAAATGATAATGATATCAGTGATGATAATAACAATGCCAATAATAATAATAATAATAATAATAATAATAATAATAATAATAAATTGATTCAACATTTTCAACATTTCCACATGCGCACAAAGAATATTTTTTTGTGACCTCCCTAAAATCGTACACCTTGATGCCAGGGGTACCCTTGAGCAGACAGGGTAGTCCTGTGAAAATGTTCCTGAAAGTCACGCTATCCCCTAAGAGCTTGATAGTGGATAATTTCCATTATAATGGGTCAATTTTACTTGGAATTATTAGAATCATTTTCAACTGGGACCTTATTTCACACGAGTTATTAAATATACAAGCTTTCAACATGAATGAATCTATTGACCGTTTATAAAATCAAGAATACATCGGGTCATGAAGGCGAGGTTAGGTCGGGGAAGCGGAAGTCAGCCACAGACACCGAACACTCGACGCAATCTGGCATCCACATTTTCATGAAATTTAAGAAGCGCGCGAGCGGGCTTAACCCCCTCTCCCGTGGCGTGGGCTTTGTGCGCTCGTGTAAATGTAAAAAAAAAAAAAAAAAAAAAAACTACCCCTAGTAATGATAACTAGAAGCACTGAAGAGCGCATTCCTCCGGCAAAGCAATAGGGTTACTGATGAATAAAAATATTCACACTTGATGAATTACATCAAAATCACCTCTTTTTCAAGCACATC
Source organism: Penaeus vannamei (assembly GCF_003789085.1). NCBI lineage: Eukaryota > Metazoa > Arthropoda > Malacostraca > Decapoda > Penaeidae > Penaeus > Penaeus vannamei. Next base: position 28,931 of record NW_020871574.1, on the reverse strand, counting down.
CTGGATTCTGATCATGATCCGGATCGCAACCAAAATTTGATCGCATCAAAGTTGGGCAAAATAAAAAAAAAAGAACAATGATGAAATATTAATAACAACAATGATAATGATAATAATAATCATGACTATAATAATAATAACAGTGATAAGGATAATGATGAGGATGATAATTATAATGATAATATTTTGCCATGGTAATGATAATAATGATAATGGTATTAATGATAATGATGATAATAATGATGACAGTAATAATGATTATAATGATAATAATAATGACATGATTATAATGATGATAATAATTATAATGATTATAATGATAATAAAAATAATGAATAATAAAAAAAAAAATACAACTACTACTTATAATAATGAAAAAGAACAGTGACAGAAAAGTAATAATAATAATAGTAAAAATAACAATTATAACAATAGTAAGAACAACGACAAGAATAATGAATACAATGACAATAACAATATCTGTAATACTAATATTGACAATGATAATGGCAATGGTAATAATAACAATACTAATCATAACTATATCAACAATATTACTAGCAATAATGATAATAGTGATGAAAATAATTATAATAGTAATAATGATGATAGTGATGATGATGTTCATGATGCTGCTGCTGCTGATGATGATGATGATAATGATAATAATAATAATAATATAATAACAACAAAGAATAACTATAATATATAATAACAATGACAAAAATAGTATTATTATTAACAATAATAACAATACTAGTAGTAGTAAGTGACGGAGATAAAACTGTCATCATTTCTGGCTTCCAATATTTATTCAGGTACAATGAACACTGGAATCAAAACTACTTGAAGCCTCACCACATGGAGACATGGACAATATGTTCAAGCGGAAAGAGCAAGGAGGCGGGAAGGGACGTGACGATAATAAATGTTAGAACGGTTATTAAGGTTCCTGAACAATACAGTCATAACTATTACGTTAAAAAATGGATAAAAAAAAAAAAAAAAAAAAAAAATCCGATAAGAAAAGAAAAACGAAAAAAGAACAAAAGAAAGAACAAAAACGACAGACTAGATTGCAGGCCTGAGATGAATCCATGCATAAAAATACCCCAATATTCCATATACATATACTGGCGCAGTATCGGACTCCCGCAAGGAAAAAAGTGAAAAGCCGGAGAGAGAAAATGTCGCAGCTAAAACACTAGACGCTTAAAACGACATCCAGGCAGACGAACAAGAAGTCCCGAATCGGCTGTCGTTCCGCTTGGCCGAAACGAAATCCTGCCTCCATAAAGCGAGTCGACTTTCGGAGCCTTAAAAGCCGAAGAGGAAAGCCGCGCGGCGGGGCTGGGCGAGCTCACGGGCGGGGGGGGTCGCGGCCGCTCCTTTGCAGGTCGTCATTTCCTTGGAGGCGCCTTAGGGGGCTTGGTTGTACTTTGGCAATCGCAAATAAGGGGAGAAGTAAATAAATAAAGGATTTCACACACATATATACATATGTATGAGTGTGTGTGTGGTTATGTATATGTATATATATATATATATATATATATATATATATATATATATATATATATATTATATATATATATATATATATATATATAGTATATGTATATATAGTATATAATATATATATTATTATATATATATATATATATATATATTATATATATATAATATATATATATATATATATATATATATTATATATATATATATATATATATATATATATATATATATAATATATATATATATATATATATATATATATATATATATATATATATATATATATATATATATATATATATATATATATATATATATATATATATATATATATATATATATATATATATATATATATATATATATATATATATATATATATATATATATATATATATATATATATACATACACACACACACACACACACACACACACATATGCATATGTACACATACATACTTGCATACATACATAACAACACACATATTGTATGTATGTATATATAAGTGTGTGTGTGTGTATGTATATATATATATATATATATATATATATATATATATATATATATATATATATATATACACACACACATATGTGTGTATGTTTGTGTGCGCGCGTGCGTGTCCACCACCCAACCCTGCGTAAATAAAGGCCGGGAATCCGACCCCGGGGCCGAAAATATGAATCCCAGATCGCTCGGCCTCCAATAGCTGTCCTTCCGCTGCATGAATATTCCATCGCAGTCGCTCGCTTGGCGCTGCAACAAAGCTGCCATGGAAAGAGTACATGAAAAGAGGACGCGGCCAGGACGAGACGAGGCGTCACGCCCGCTGGAGGGGACGTCACACCGCGCCCGTATTGCATTCCTGAGCGGAAATTTTCCCGTTGTTAAAGGGAAATGTATTAAGGGCGACAGCAATTCTGCGCATTTTTAAATAGAGCCATTTCATCTCTCTTTTCTGCGCGCTGTTTTTTCTTTTCTTTTGTGACTAGTTTGTCTGCTTGGGAGTCATTCCATAGAATATAATTCCTGTATTTTTCGTTTTCCATTATTTATTCATTTGCCTTTTTACTTATATTTGTTTGTCTGAGTGAGGTAAATGTTAAGAAAATCAATTCCCGTCATAAATTCCTAGTCTTGAATTGGCTTCCCTAAACTCAAATTTCAAAGTGAGACTCAAAGAGGCTTTGATTGAATGAGATTAGATTAGACGATTTAGGACAGGTTAATTATTTGTTTGGCTTAGTCAGTTTAGCTTCGGTTAAATCCGTTAGTTTCAAGTAGGGTCGGTTGGTCCTGATTAATTTAGAGCCGATTAAACCGAAGTATGTATGTATACAAAGTTATGTGTATATATCTATATGTATATATGTGTATATATCTGTATATATGTGTATATATGTGTATATATGTGTATATGTGTGTTCATTTAGGCAATATTAGATCTCACCACAGCCCTCCATCTCAGCCAATCGTAGCGCCCAGACCTGTCTTGTCCTGTGTAAACAAGGCCATTATTATCCGAGAGAAGGTTCGCGCCGCTTTTCTTCTCTATTTCTTATCTTCCCTTTTTGGACATCGTTTTGCTGTGCATGTGTGTATACAGGTATATACATATGTGATATATATATATATATATATATATATATATATATATATATATATATATATATAATATATATATATATATATATATATATATATATATATATATATATATATATCACATATCGCATATATCGCTCGCGTAATACCAGAACCTCTACGGACCAACCTTGCTGCGAGCGCCGTATATTCATACACCATAATAACAAGCATGAAATAATCATGTTGCGAAGGCAAGGTGGCAGGCAAATCTTTCCCCAAATTTATTGGTATGAAAATGTTTTGAACGAAGAAAAGTATCCATTTGTATGTCTGTATATATTTTTATATGTCCTGTATATTTGTTATATGTCCTGTGTCTGTATGTATTTTTATATGTCTGTATATATTTTTATATGTCTGTATATATTGTTATATGTCTGTATATATTTTTATATGTGTATATATTTTTATATGTCTGTATATATTTTTATATGTCTGTATATATTTTTATATGTGTATGTGTATATTGTAAGGTTATGTAAATGAGGAACCCAAAGGGAGGCCCCCCGTGAGGCGGGAGACTTCAGGCTTAGGGCCAAGGAAATGCGGGCCCTGTTCGTTCCTCGAACAGGAGTGAGGCGACCAAGCTGAAGGCTCAGAACCCACACGACCTCACAAGCCAACGACCCCCGGAGATGCAGGTCTGCCAGGAGTGTGACCAATATAAAGATTCTACGTGATAGAATCCAAAAGAAAAAAATCCTGAAGTAAAGTATAAAACAATGAGCAGAAATCACTAAAATAAAACAAGTTAATACGTAA
>NW_020871574.1:0-2500 GCF_003789085.1 Penaeus vannamei | reverse complement strand
TGGTAGAGGGGGAGAGAGAGGGAAGGGGAGAGCAGGAGGGAGAGAGTAAGGATGAGTGGGAGGGAAAAGAAGAGGAAGAGTGAGAAGAAAAGAGAGAGAGAGGGGGAATGGAAGGGAGAGGGAGGAAGGCGAGGGTAAGGGAGAGGGAGACTGAGGGAGATTATAAAGGGAGAGGGAGACTAAAGGAGTTTAAAAAGGGACAGGGAGAACGAGAGAAATTCTCCGAAACACGCCAATAAATTTGACCCAATCAAATTATAGTCAAGAAAAGTTTTGCTCCCCCCAAAAAATCCGAATGTTTTTCGCCGTCACTTTCCTTTCCTTATCAATTGATTCGTGTTATGTAATAGGGCCGACTTTGGAAGGCTTAATTACATTGCGTTCTAAGAATAGGTAAGGGACTGTCCAATAACAGGTGATGTTCTCCCCTAATACAAACATTGACTCCTTGACACGACAGCTATGAATGAGATTTATGTTTTCATTTAGGCTCCGCTCGAACAGGCAACGTTGCCTCCGGTTGATTAGTACGCGCTTCGCTTTATTAACTTTCTTTTTTAAGAGGGTGTGATGCTGGTGCGTGTGTTTTGTAATCTTATACATAATTCTGAATTGTTATGATCCTTGGTTACCGTCAAAATGCAATTGCGTTATCCGATAATAAACTGTTTTCAAAGATGTACCTCTAATATCATATCCTCTAGTTTCAATATTCTCGTTAATCATGATTTGATTTATTTAGCTTTATTTCATTATCAAACAAATATAGTTTATGATAGCATTTACATTTGTATAGATGCAGTCAATATGTAGACTAAACCCTATATCCGTTGGATAAAAAAATAAAAGATATAAAGATTCCTATATAATGGACAAGAGGATTTACTTTCACACACACATGCATGCGAAAACACGTATAATCATACATGCCAATGTGTCGTGACTGATTTCTATTCTTTACTCTCTTTTCTTTAATTCTTCAAGAATAAAAAAGAAAGAAAAAATATTAAGAATGTATATGCATTACTACATGTGTCGTTTCACACATCTGTCCCTGGCCGAAATAGGGGCGGTACCTTCCTGTCGTAGTCCTACTGAGCCTACATCACCAGAGGAAGTGGCTGCTTCCCACCTTCCACACCCAAGCCTAGTTGTCCTTGGGGGAATGCCTTCCGGGTGACCTACATCTCCCCCTCGAGAAAGTCCTAAGAACTCATGCCGCTTGGCCCTAGCCGAATGAATCTGACCATTCCAGCAGTGGAAACAAACACCTACCCTGAAGAGAGAGGAGAGAGAGAGAGAGGGAGGGAGGGAGGGGAGAGCAAGAGGAGAGAAGAGGAGAGAGAGAGAGAGAGAGAGAGAGAGAGAGAGAGAGAGAGAGAGAGAGAGAAAGAAGAGGAGGATGACCGAGAGCAGAAAGAGAGAGGCGGCAGACAGATAATTTAGCTCGTCACCAGTCCGCCCTCGGCACCCGTGAAGACAGGTCTTTCGGGGTCTCGCTTATAGCTTCCATATTAAACTCACAAGCCAGATCCTCTTTCATTTGCCTGCACCAAGGCCACCCTCTCTGGTGGCAAGCGGTCGAAATTCACAACGCCGATTCACTGACACTCTGTTCCTGATCAACATTCCTGTCGAATTACCCTCCCGTCCCCCGTCAACATCCAGGCATCGCTACCAAGTCACTACCAAGTGCTCCTCTAATCCTACACAAAGTCTGCTCTGCTATTTCGTGCTGACCACTCACGCCTGTGCTGACGAAATCGTTGAAGATACATCTTCGCACTCTATGCCGCCACAGTTGCCAGTCCAGCCCACCAGCCTCGCCATTGCTCTGCAAAGTCTTGATAATCATCCATGAAGTCGCACGAACCTCCTCGCCACTGTGTAAAGTAAGTGTGCCACATTAGTGCCAGACTAACTATTACCCTCCCTATACCTACCCACACATTACAGCTGCCTTCATTCCAATTCAGAGCACCCCATTCAGCGAACACACTAACTTTATATTACCGAATTCCTCGCTGTATTTTACCCGCATCCTCATTCCCTTGCCCTAGCCATTCTGTAATTAGAATTATGTTATTATTGCTTTTTGTTGCTTCTCTCTGTCTGTTATTACTATTGATTATCACACACACACACACACACACAACACAACAACACACACACACTACACACACCCACACACACACACACCACACACACACCACACACACAACAAGAAACACGCAGACACAGAGATTATACAAAGTATACATCAATACATACATTGACGTAATCTAATACATGAAGTATGCATAGTATCGGATATATAATATTATAGATATATATATAAATACTAAGTATATAACTATATATATACATAGAGAGTAGGTTATGATAATAGTAATGGGTAGGAATCATATATAAGATATATATATATAATAACGGCTAATAAAATATATAGGTATGATATGACAGCACCCATACACACACACACACACACTTACATACATTA
>NW_020871573.1:19375-31143 GCF_003789085.1 Penaeus vannamei | reverse complement strand
AGAAATATATTATTTCTTGATTCCCATACCCTTTAGAAAAATGATATCTAGGTCAAAAAGGCAGTTAGAGATAAAAAAAAAAAAATGGTGTTATATTGGAATTCAGTATTTCATAAAGGAGATGAGAGCATGCAGAGGCTGAGAGAGAGAGAAGAGGGGGAGACGAGAAGAGAGGGGGGTAATAGAAAGAGAACGAGAGAGGTACAGAGTAGAGAGAGAGAGAGACGAGAAGACAGAGATGGAGGAGACGACGAGAGAGAGGAGAGAGACGAAAGACGAGAGGAGAGAGATATGGAGAAAAGAGAGAGGAGAGATAGTGGTGGAGAGATAAGGAGAGGAGAGAGACAGAGACAGAGACCAGAGACAGAGACAGAACCATGAACAGAGACAGAGCTGAGAAGAGAGGAACCAGGACAGACAGGGATGAGAGAATGGAGATGAAGGAGAGACAGGAAGGGAGACAGACAGACCAGGAAGAGAGACAGAAGACAGAAGACAGAGACACAGAAGAGAGAGAGAAACAGAGGACAGACAGAAAGAAGAAAAAAGAAAAAGAGAAAGACAGAGAGACAGGAACAGACCAGAAGTGGAGAAGACGGAGAAACATGTTTGTCCATTTATGTTATTGGGACAGTTAATCAATTTCTGAAATAGAGAACCGTAAAAAACTTGCATATGCTTATCGCTCTAAAGCAACCAATAACAACAAACACTGCATGCCAAATATACATTTTTAATAAAATTGACAAACATGAAAAAGAAAAGTTTTACTTTAAATGAAAATAATATTAAATTTGATACACCCACTAGTGATCTTTGTAAATATATGATTTTTATTATGAAAATAATATATTTTACCAAGATCACTAGTGTGGTGTGTCTTATCAAAGTCTCTTTCAGCCTTTGCTCTCATATATACCCGAGCTGATATGCATATTCATGATGAAATGAGGAGAACTGAAATTGCAAAAAGCATTAAGTATAATAATAATAATTTTAATAATAATCAAATTAATTAATTAATAATAATCCATCGTTGCGCCCAGCAGAAATAGAACAAATCAATCGAAAAAAATGGCAAAAATGAATCGTCTATATTCGGGAGATGAATATAAATGTTGCAGAAAGTTAGTCACATTCTCTGATTTCTATTTCTTAATTTCCAAACGTTACGCACATATAACGCAATGAATTAAAGATCTAGTTAGAAATTAAATGGATTTACCAGAATACGAAGCTTTGCTTGGGCTACGGAATCCATTAAGTTTTTAGTTAGTTGCATATGAAACCGTAAATGTTTATACGTACTTCTCCTGTGTGAGTTTTAGTTCTGTAATGACTACTGTTTCTAAATCTCTGTTATTACTGATTATTTTACGAAGCAGAAACTGAATTAAGAATCAAAAATCACCGCACAAAGACAATGAAATAAACAAGCTAGTTATTCCCAAAATCTGACTGAATATAAAACTAAAAAACTAAAACTAAAATTTGAAAAATAAAAAATAAAATAAAAAATAAAAAGAAAAAAAAAAGTGATCCCGCTACCAGCCTCTCCCTTCCAGCGAGAGATGACGAACGGAAACCCTGAAACGCCAATGCAGAACCCCCTCCCAAGCATAAAACCCACCCGGAACCTGCGAAGATAAGAAGACTCTCGACGCTGGGAGAAGAAGATGCTGCTGCTATCTCCGTTTCGCTCCCCTTCGAGCTCCACCGCGCAAGGGGGTAATACGGCTTGTGATATGAGCCGACTGCGGACTCCGATAACGCTCGAGACGAAGAGCTCTGCGACGAAGGGACGAAGCGGGAGAGGGTATGTTGAGCCACGACTTCACGCAGAAGGTAAACAGGAGAGGAGGCAGCGCGTGAATGATAAAAAAAAGGGAACGGGGAGGAGAGAAGGAGAGAGAGAGAGAGAGAGAAAGCTTAGACAGGGGAAGGAGGGAAGGGGAGAAAGGGAGTATAATGTGTGAGAGAGAGAGAGAGAAAGGTCTTTTAGAAGGGAAAAGAGGGGACGAGGCAGTAGAGGGGAAGGAGTAATATAGTAGTCAGTAGTCCAAGTAATTGTTCTGTCTTTCAAGTAGATCATGTCGAGGAGAAAGAGAGAGAAAAGCAATATAGACAGGGAAAGAAAAGAGAAGGAGCGGGGAGGAGGAGAGGGGAAAAGAAAAGTATTGTGTTGTGTCTGCAGAGATTGCGTAGAGACCAAGGAAAAAGAGAAAGACAACAGGAGAATCCAATAATAAAAGCCTTTAACAGTTGAAGGTGGAGAAAGATGGAGAGAAAAGAAGAGGGGGAGGGTTATTTGAGGTACTGATTGGAGAGTTGGGTGACGCAGGAGAGGAAGGAGTAGCATGTGTCACTTTACGAGGAGAAGATGAGAAAGAGAAGAAAGCTAGACAGGGGGGAGAAGAGGGATGGAGAGGGGGAGAAGGGATAAGTTTAAGAGATATTTTTATAAAAGATATTTTAAGTTGTGTTGTCCAGCACTGCATGTGTCTGACGAGATGAAAGGGTACACAGCTTATGACAGGGATGAATAATGAGAGAGCGGGGCCTTCTCTCGGGGCTTTCTAAATGCACAGGGAGAGAGGGGCAGTCATTGCCTGTGTGAAGTGGAAGTGAAAAGCATAGAGAGAGAGAGAGAGGAAGCTTAGAAAGGAAAAATTCAAGAATAAAGAAATAGTGAGTGAGTATGGCAACTAATTGTGTTATTGGTAGGAGATTAGTTAGGGAGTAGTTTGGAGTGAGAGGAGAGAAAAAAAGAACTTAGACAGGGAAAGTGGAAGGAAGGCTAGTTTGGAAGAAGGGTGGTGTTATATTGTGAGAGAGAGAGAAAAGATAACCACTTAGACAGGGAAAAAGGCGAAGGAGGCAAGAGGAAAATGGTGGTGTAGCTAATGGTTCGAGGAGGAGGAGAGATTGCAGTGAGAAAGCTGGGTATATGAATCGATTCGTTTGCTTAACTAAATGTTTCTTGATTTGTTTTGCACTTACGTAGGTTTAGTATGTGAATTCTGTGTTTTGCTACGACTTGATGTTGTGTGAATTGTTTATAAGGAGTGTGATATGTGTTGTCTTTGTTTCCAATGTGTGGAAAAAAAAAAAAAAAGACAGTGGAAGATGAGAGTGTTGTTGAGAGAATGGAAAAGGAAAAAGACACAGAAGGGAGGATATGACTGTTCTAAACGATTAAAATGCAAAAACTCAAACTATTAAAAAAGGAAAAAATAAAACAGAATCATAACATTTCCACATATATTACGTATATTTCAGAAGCAATAAAAAAAACATTGCAATACCACAGCAAAAAAGAGAGAGAATGGAAAACAAACAAAAAACCAGACAATAGAAAAATAGATAATTAAAGGACAAGATTCAAGAAAGACGCAAGACGCGAAGGATAAGAAAATATAGAGCCATTTAAGTCTAATCTAAACCAACGTTTTACTATCAGCCCAAACAAAAGCCGAAGCCGATGAAAGGGGGCTTATAGAGGTCCATTCCGCTGTTGTGAAATTAAGTTCTTCTTCCTTCGCTGCTTGCCTTTTTTTGCACCCTATTGGAGGAATAAAGAGAGAGAAGTAGGGGTTGTTTGACAACTTTAATCAAAAGGGAATCATTTTTTTGTCGTTCTTAGTTTGAGGTAATGAGTGTTTATTTTGTTTTGTAGGTGAGAGTGTTTAGATAGAGAACAAGAAGGTTGAGGTTGATAGGAGAGCGACCAGAGAGGAAAGATGGACACAAAAATGCCCAGAAAAATGGAGGAAAGTTGGGAGGGGATGGGAGGGAGAAATGGGAGGTGAATGGAGAAAGTAAAAAAATGAGAAGACGAGTGTGAGAGAGAGGAAGGAGAGAGAGAGACGTGATAGAGAGAGAGCGAGAGAGATGAGAGAGAGAGAGAGAGATTGGAGGAAGAGAGAAAGAGAGAGAGAGAGAGAAATGAGGAAGAGGAAGAGACGAGAGAGATGAGAGAGACGGAGAGGGAAAGAGGGGATTGCGCAGGAGGAAAGAAGAGGAGAAAGGCCAGAAAAAGTAGATAAGAGAGAAGAGAAAGAGAGAGGGGAGGAGAGAGTGAGAAGCAGAAGAAAGAAAAGACCAGAAAGAAAATGAAAGAGGAGGGAAGGGGGAAGGAGAGAAGAAGAAAAAGCGAAAGAGAAAAAAGAAAGGATACACAGTCAGAAAGGCTGAGGAGCCACTCAACGAAAAACAGAAGATGACAGAGAGACAGAACAGGACAGGAGCCAGAAGACAGGTAAGGAAGGGCAAAGGAGTCCTAGGATAAGACCGCGGAGACAGAACAAGTGGCGGTGAGCTTGGGAGAATTGAGCAAAGAAAAGTGGGCAGGGCCAGGAAAAGAGATGGCAGAAAGACAGAGGGTAGAAGAGAGAGATGATTTTAAGTAGGGGAAGCGCAAAGTTACCCGTAGAAGGGCAGGAAGATAAAGGTACAGATAGGTTTAAAGTGAGGCAGGTGAGAAATGAGTTACATGTGTCATGCAAATAAAAAAGGAGCCAGCCCGGAGGGGAGGATGTGTAGTATATAGTAATATAAAGTTATATTATTAGGTAATAAAGTAGTATAATATGAGATAGAAGGAGGTAGTAATAGTATTGTAATATTAAATAAATGTATATATATAAAAAGACTACTGGAGACCACAAATGGAATCGGGAGTAGTAACAGAATGAATAGAGAAATGGAAAGGAATGATTAAGATTACAGAGAAATGACTAGAAAGCTACTGAAAACGCACAATGATAAGTAAAAACAGAGAAGTTATTAATAAAAAAGTGGATAAGAAAGAAGTCCGTTAGCTGTCGTCGCAAATAATAAGGACAGCCAGTAGAGAGATAATACTATATAAAAAAAGACTACTGGAAGACCAGCCAAATGATGAGTAAGAGAAGTAAGCAAGAAATTATTAAAATGAAGGAAGAGAAATGAGTAAAAGTAGAAAACTGTGGGAAAAAATAACGGAAAAATAGGAAGAAAGAGAAGAATACCGAGTATAAAAAAAATAAGAAGAGAGAAAGTTACAAAGAAACGAGAAAATAGAATAAAAAGAATATACGATGGATAGAAAACAAATTTGTGAAAAAAAGATAAGAAGAAAGAAGAAAACAATCAGAAAAAGTATGAGAAAGAGGGAAGAGTAAAAAAAAAAAATAAGAAAAAATACAAAATAAAAATAAAAGAAGTATATAAATATGAGTATATATATATTATATATAGTAAATGATAAAATAATATGAATGAGTATATATTAGATTATATATTATATATATATATAAATATAATGATATAAAGGATTAAGTGAATAAACTACAGTATAGTAATACTAGATATAAAGTTCAAGGGAACGCCACTAAAATAAAATAACAAGTAAATAAGCGAAGTGTTGAGAATATAGAGAGAAAGGGTAAAATATAATAATACCACAGTGTAAGGAGAAGCCAAAGAGTAAAGAACTAAGTAATAATGGAATTGTGAATAGAGCAAGATTTGAGAAAGAGAGAGCTCGTCTAGAAAGAGTGGGTGGGAAAAATCGGTCTCTACTATGACAATAAAGAAAATAGAGGGGAAAATAGGATTAGGCGAAATTAAGAACCATCAGAGACCAGTAGGGAATAAAACGATGATGATGATTATGAGATGTGAATTTAATTGATGGTAGATGGAAGTGTGGTATGATGTAGGGGATAAGGTAGGATTGGTGATAATATAAAGATAGGATGATTGCATGTTAAATATGTGTTCAGAAGAAGACCGAGTGAGGTGGAGTGATAATGAGAAACTGTATAATTGATGTAGTAACACGAAATAATGGCATGAAGATGCTCTAAGAAACAAAATGAGCTAGAAGGAAGACCAGAGCTGAAATAAGGAATGAGCAAAGTGTTTGGAGTGGTTGTAGTATTCGGTAGTTTATATGAAGGGTTTGAAGTTAGTAAGCGGTTTAGTTTATTTGAATTAATAAATAAGTAATGGATAATATATGATTGAGTGATATTAATAATATAATAAATATAATAGTGAATATCATAACTAAATAATAGATAATAATAATAATATATAATTAATATTAGCATAGTTAATGAATAATGGATTCCAATTAATAGATATAATATAATAATTAATGATCAGTTATTCTAATTGAGATATTATACTACTACTTAATAATATATGTATCTAAAACTTTACTACTAGATAAACCCTTAATGATAATTAACATATGATTGTAATAGATAATATTTGGATAATATTAATAAACGAACTAATGATGATGCTGCAATGGCAAATACGGAGAACTAGAAGCACTCACAACCGCGATACCTCCGCCAATCGGCTAATAATGCACAGTTGATGCAATAAAAATATTCACGTTTAAATAATTAGATTTAAATCAATAGTGTTACTCAGGTATGCAGGTGGTGTCCGTTAATATACCCATGTAGTGATATTCCGATAATTTGAAGTAATAACTGCAATAATTTTTTTTTTTTGTAAGTTATGATGATGCATTATTGTGATTATATCGTAATGATAATAGTTATTTAAACAATGATACTAATTTGTATAGTAATACTGATAAGAAGGAATAACAGTAATGATAATAAATGATACAGATAATGATAGAAATATTATAATATGATAAAAAAATGATGATAATTGATAAGCTATAGAACATATAACAATAATAATTAGTAAAACTCAATTAATAACTAATAGATGATAAAGATAGAAAATATATACTAATAATTTCCAAAGTATTAAAAATGTATTATATGTATTAAGCTGACTTTTAATTATATTTATAATCATATAGTTTGACTTAATAACAGGCATTTCAATGTTAGTCAATAATTAAAGATTTAATAATTCTAAATACCAAAAATATACAACGTTAATATCAATAACAATAATAATAATGTGATAACAATACTCGTATAATAATGATGTGGATGATGAGTAATAAATTGATTAACATTAAACAAATATTCTGGTTATCATACTGTACAAATAATCGAACCAGTCAAAGACAAATGCCTGATATCCTCAAATCTATTCAATGTATATATTTATATGTGTTAATCTCTGTTTCACCACCGTGTTTGTGTTTCTCTCTACTTTCTTTCAGTATTCTTTTGTTCGTTGCTGTCTTCCGTGCATCGTTGTCGTGCTTGGTGTTTGTGTGTCTGTTCGGTGCCTGGTTCTGTATGTGTGATTTCTCTTCTCCTCCCGCTTGAGCTCTAGTGTGTTTCCTTTTCCACTTTATTTCTTCTCTTCTCTTGTCTGTAGTCCGTTTATTCTGCTCTAGGTGTCCTGTTTAATTCCCATATTGCTTTCTATGTCCTTGTTATTATGATACGCACGCTATTATTATATGTCATATCATCCTCTGTTCTCTTAGCTTTGTTAATTGTTACGCATGTTCTTCTTCTACTGTTCTCTACATTCCATAATTTCCATTCATTTACGTCATTATCGACGAGGATCTTACGTGCAGTGTAATTACTCTCATCTTGGACTCTTCCTGTCGACATAAACTCTACCATTGTTACTCTGTACAAGTAGTATATAAATATGATAATACTGCTGTGACCACCTAATCCCTGATAGCCTCTTCGCTTCTTTCCTCTGCACTCTGCGTTTACCTGCTCTTAAAATGGATCTCCCTTGGCTGGTATCTCTTGCTTCCCTTCTCTTGCGTGTCTCTCCTCTATCTTTAAAACTTCATAATTTGAAATCCCTAACCACATAGCCTTAGCTACTGCCTCGTGCTTTACCCCTTGCCTTCCTATCTGCTTCTCTCCTATTCAGCTTGTAGCTCTCTAAGAAATTCATCTCTCCTATTCTTCTCGTTGGGTGTGACATAATGGTGCGGAGTCTGGAATACGCTCCTGATACAAACTCGCACCTTCACTTCTTCGGATTTTACTCCTTCGTGTAAAAATTTCTACTAAGATAATAAACTAAAATAGTGAAGAGTGAGAGATTAAGTGACTTCCAATAACAAAAATACCATACAATCACATTATTCATAACCAAAATAGATCACGGTTACAAAATATTACAATAAAATAAATCAATAAGCTTATACAATAACATTACATTCTCTTCCTGTCCCTTTGCTCGTTCTCTTTGTCATTTTTTTCGTGAGCTCCTCTAGAATCTGACTTGTCTGATGTCTAGATAAAAAAATAAGCTTAATCGTTTCCCTACTTATAATAAAAATATACTTTTATATACAAAACATATATTATAATACTTAAATTATTAAAATAATACTTAAGCGCGTATCTTCTCTCATATCCGGTCCAAATGCTGTGAAAATGCCCAAGAAATATACATACACGCCATTTAGTGATCTATTTCTCCGTTAAATATATAAAATACTTAAGAAGAATAATAAAAAAAATAAAACCTTTAACAAAAAAAAAAAAAATCGTTAATATAAGCAGACCTCCTTGTGGCTTATCGTCTACCTTTAGACATAAATAACAGCTTTAATCATCTAAGAATCTTATAATAAGAATAAAACTTTACACTTTTAAAATATCAATCACAGGGCGGTCCTCAATCATCGTGTAACACTGCTCTACCCCCTCCTCAACACCCATTGGTTGTGTACCATTTCCCGTTAAAAACAGATTAAAAATAAAAAAAATAGGTCGCAAAGCCGATTGGTTCTTTCTATGTCTAGAAAAAAATTTAATAATAATAAAAAAAATAAAAAAAAAAGATGTTATAAAATCTAATTAGGCCGGTAGCAATACTGCCGTACAACAACCCATTGATTCCTCCGTAATTATATAAAATAAAAAATACAAAATAAAAAATAAAAATAAACCTAAAACAATATCAATATATTAAACAAAACCCTAAAAATAAGAACACAGTATTATACAAAAAAATAAATATAAACAAAAATAATTCAATACAATAAAAAATAAAAAAAACAATATATAAAGTTAAAATATCTAAGAGAGAGTAGCTCGCAGTGTGTGTGAGTGATATAGAACATCTCGAGAGTCCCATAAGTGAGTGAGAGATGAAGAGTAATCACATATACCTACCGCACCTCCTATCAAAGAGCACGTTGTGAGCGTGTGCGAGAGAGAGAGAGAGAGGGATTGGCAAGAGGTGTGGCATGGCAAGGAGAGAGAGTGAGTAGTTGGTAAACAGCTATGGGGAAAAGTCTAATGAGGCGGGCGAGTAAATAAGGGTGTATCTCAAATATTGCGTGCGAGAGACGTACGAGTAGATAAGAATGGGATCATGAGCGAGACGAGTAAGAAGATGATAGAATGTCTCTGCGAGTGTGAGTAGTCGATCTATCTCTCCCTAGATATGTATTCTCTTCTCGGGGTTATTTAACTGTATTCGCTTGTTGTGTCCCTATGACTTATTATTATATCTATATTTAAATTGCTATGATTCACTATCTTATCCTATTACTCTCTTGTTCATACTATTGGCATATTATACTGATTACACATCACAACATACAAGCTTTATCTATCTCATACTATCCTTACATCTATCTTACCTATATCAACAACTTCTCAAAACAACAGCTGTGAGATGATGAGAGCATATAAGCCAGCGGCCGACGGCCTTTACATCACACACGAAGCCATTATAACAAAGCAATTATAACTAACTCCTTAATCCCATAATAACAATACATCACAAACCATTTAATAACCTCTATCAAAAACAAAAATAAATAAAAACAGGAAACCACAACGATATCGAGAAAAGACGACGAAGAATGTAAGAGTGCAAGACGATAGATAAAAAAATAAATGTCCCTGATAAAGCAGAAGAAAGCGATTCCCCCAGAGCCATTTCAATCCAATCATAATCACTGACCTCGTGATGGCGAAGATGCTTGCCTGTCTTCTGGCTCAGCTGCCGGACGTCTTAAGATGCGAAAAACGATGCTGGGGAGGAAGGAGTGAGGTATGGTGGTATGGTGGTAATGATGGTGATGGTGAGGTATGATGACTGATGGTGAGGTATGGTGGTCATGGTGGGATGGTGAGGTATGGTGGCGGTTATGGTAATAATGGTGAGGTATGGTGGCGGTCATGGTGATGGTGAGGTATGGTGGCGGTCATGGTGATGGTGGGGTATGGTGGTGAGGTATGTTGGCGGTCATGGTGATGGTGAGGTATGGTGGCGGTCATGGTGATGGTGGGGTATGGTGGTGAGGTATGTTGGCGGTCATGGTGATGGTGAGGTATGGTGGCGGTCATGGTGGTGGGGTATGGTGGTGAGGTATGTTGGCGGTCATGGTGATGGTGAGGTGAATGGCGGTCAGTGATGGTGGGGTATGGTGGTGAGGTATGTTGGCGTCATGGTGATGGTGAGGTATGGTGGGTCATGGTGGGGAGGTATGTTTGGGGTGATGGTGAGGTAATGGTGGCGGTACATGGCGGTCATGGTGATGGTGAGGTATGGTGGCGGTCAGGAATGGGTGGGGTATGGTGGTGAGGTATGTTGGGGTCATGGTGATGGTGAGTATGGTGGCGGTCAATGGTGATGGTAGGGGTATGGTGTGAGGTATGTTGGCGGTCATGAGGTGATGGTGGGGTATGGTGGCGGTCATGGTGATGATGGGGATGGTAGTCATGGGGATGGTGGGGTATGGTGGCGGTTATGGTAATAATGGTGATGATGGTGAGGTTATGGTGGCGGTCATGGCTATAATGGTCTGGTGATTGGGTATGTGGGGGTCATGGATGATGGTGATGATGGGGATGGTGAGGTATGGTGGCGGTCATGGTGATGTTGGTGATGATGGGGATGGTGAGGTATGGTGGCGGCCATGGTGATGATGGTGATGGTGAGGTATGGTGGCGGTTATGGTAATAATGGTGATGTATGTGGCGGTCATGGTAATAATGGTGGTCATGGTGATGGTGGGGTATTGGTGGGCGGTCATGGTGATGGTTTGGTGATGATGGGGATGGTGAGGTATGGTGGCGGTCAGAATGATGGGGATGGGGGGTATGGTGGCGGTTATGGTAATAATGGTGATGATGGTGAGGTATGGTGGCGGTCATGGTAATAATGGTGGTCATGGTGATGGTGGGGTATGGTGGCGGTCATGGTGATGATGGTGATGATGGGGATGGTGAGGTATGCCATGGTGATGATGGTGATGGTGAGGTATGGTGGCGGCCATGGTAATGATGGGGATGGTGAGGTATGATGTCGGTCATGGTAATAATGGTGATGATAATTAGGATGGATATGATGGTGATTGCGATGAATGTGAATGATAATGACAAAGGTGATTGTAATAATAACAGTGACTGATGACAATAATAATAAAATTATAAGCAACAGTTTTAGAAATGGTATTAACAGCAACAATAATAGAAATGATAATGATGACAACTATGATGGAAATGATGATAATGATAGTAAAGATGATAATGATAATGATAATAATGATAGTAATAAAAGTAATGATAACATAATATGATGATAATAACTACAACAATAATAGCTATAATTATGATAATGATATTAGTAAGTAGTAAAAAAATGGTCTTAATAATGATAACACAATAATACAATAATACAATAATAATGAATAGTAATAATGATAATAATAATAATATAATACTAATATATAATGATGATAACAATAATGAATATATAAAAATAATAACAATGATAATGCTAAATAAAAATGATAGTAATAATATAATAATAACAATAATAACAATAATAAATGATAACATAAT
>NW_020871570.1:10000-11999 GCF_003789085.1 Penaeus vannamei | reverse complement strand
TTCCTCCCTCCTTCCTCCTCCTCCTCCTCCTCCTTCCGCCTTATCCCCGAACTTCCTCGCAAAGACGCAGGGAAAATACACACACAAGGGCATTACACGGAGACTTGGAATCACTGGGCTAAAATATCACTTGTTGTTCAGCGGGCGATCTGGGACAAAGCCATAGCTATTGCATTTTTGTTCAGGAAGTGCATAATGTCTGGAGAGGGAGTGGAAGAGGGAAGCTGTAATGATGATTTTTTTTTTTTTTTTGGGGGGGGGGTGGCGATTTTTTTTTTTTTAGATTTTTTTTTTTTTTTTTTTTTTTTTTTTTTTTTTTTTTTTTTTTTGCTTTGGTTTGTGTTGTCTTGTGTTGTCGGGTTTGCGGAGATGGTTTGTTTGTTTTGTTTCGTTTCGTTTGCTTCTGTCTTTTTTATATAGTTTTTTTATCTTTTCTCTCTCCTTCGTTTTCTCTCTTGCCTTAATCTTCTTGATTTATATTCCTTTCTGCTTCGTCTCTCTCTCTCTCTCTCTCTTCTCTCTCTCTCTCTCTCTCTCTCTCTCTCTCTCTCTCTCTCTCTCTCTCTCTCTCTCTCCCTCTCTCCCTCCCTCCCTCCTCCCTCCCTCCCCTCCCTCCCCCTCCCCTCCCTCTCCCTCCCTCCCTCCCTCCCTCCCTCCTCCCTCCCTCCCTCCCTCCCTCCCTCTCTCTCTCTCTCTCTTTGCCACACTATCATGATACTTCCCCAACAACAAACAGACTTTCTTTCCCTGTTAATGTCTCCTCGCTATTATATACTTGTTTTCTTGCCTATGTTTGCCGATATATATTTTTTTTCTCTCTAGACTTGGTCCATTGTAAGCACACAAATCCCCGTTTATAGAATTTATAATCCAACTGCACGCATTTTTTTCCCCTGTGCACATGGAGTCAAAAATACACATGATCGTATGACACAGACGATAACATATAATTCACGTGCACGTATAAAAACAGACACGCATAGATATGTACATACAGATACATGCAATAAAATCTGATATTAATCTCTCTATCTATCTTTCTGCCTCTCTATTTATACGTCTATCTATCAACCACTTCATCTATCTACCTGTCTCATTTTTTGTGTCAGTATATCTATTTCTTTATCTTAATCATTTCTCTGTTTATCTATCTATCTTTTTGTCTGTTTGCCTATCTATCTACCTATATGTCTGTCTATCTATGTCAGTGTATCTATCTATCTATCTACCTACTTATCTACCTACCCATCGATCTATTTACCTATCTATCTATCTATCTACTTATCTAACTACCTATCTATCTATCCACAAACTTTCTGCTCGCATCGGGTTCGTAAACACATATCAAAATAATTTTTTCCTTCTTCTTTATCTCTCTCAGCAAAAGTCATCTACCACACAAGTACAACGCAAACAAAAAAAAACTAAAACAATCACCATTCATAACCCTCAATTATCACAACGCCAATCTCACCTCGCTTATCCATCAGTCACTGATAAGGCGAGTGACAGCAGAGATAAGATAGCATCACACCACCACTTTATACGTCGTGTGTGTCACCTTCGTATTCCTCTCACGCCAGAGCCACGCCGCAAACAGCTGTTCTGATCACAGCTGTTCTTCCGACCCCGATACAGTGAACGCAGCGCTGAACATCTACGTATCTACATCTATATCGACATCTATCTATATCTATATCGACATTGAGATCAGTTATCTTTCGGTATCTGCTGTCGTTCTTTTCGTAGCCTTTCTTGTATCTTTGTACGTGGATGGTTCTCTTTGTTCATATGTTTATTTTCATGTTATATAATCGTCTTATTTTCTTTTTCCTTTGTTCTCTTTGTCTCTGTCTTTGGCTTTCTCTCTGACTTGCTTCTCTTTTTGTTTCTTTGGATGTTTATCTAGCTATATATCTATCTATCTGTATGTCGTCACTACCTATATACCTGTTTACTCGCCTGTCTATCTATACATCTATGCCAGTTTGTCTGTCTG
>NW_020871568.1:199452-206771 GCF_003789085.1 Penaeus vannamei | reverse complement strand
TCAATCTTTCTTTTTCTTCTCACACTGTCTCTCACCTTTGTATCCGCTCTCCTCTCCTCTCTGTTCTTTTTTCTCTCTTCTCTATTAAATTGAGTCAGGTAACTTTACGATATAAAACAATCAAATGCTTTCTTATAAGACCAAAACATTTTTTCCATCATTATAAATATCTTTAAGTGGCATTAAAGATGTTCTAATAGTATTAATAGGACACGGCGGTCAGAGAAACTATCTTAAAGGGACATTATGGATGGTCTTGTGGTAGAATAGTACAGGTGGGTCAGAGAAATATCTCACAAAGGACATTATGGATGCTCAGTAGTAGAATAGTACAGGGTGGTCAGAGAAATATCTCAAAGGGATTATGGATGCTCTAGTAGTAGAATAGTACAGGGTGGGTCAGAGAAATATCTCAAAGGGACATCTATGGATGCTCTATAGTAGAATAGTACAGGGTGGGTCAGAGAAATATCTCAAGGGACATTATGGATGCTCTAGTAGTAGAATAGTACAGGGTGGGTCAGAGAAATATCTCAAAGGGACATTATGGATGCTCTAGTAGTAGAATAGTACAGGGTGGGTCAGAGAAAATATTTTCAAAGGGACATTATGGATGCTCTAGTAGTAGAATAGTTACAGGGTGGGTCAGAGAAATATCTCAAAGTGAATTACTAGTAGGGTACAGGATGGGTATATCCAAAGGACTATCTCTAGTAGTAGAATAGTACAGGGTGGGTCAGAGAATAATCTCAACAGGGAATTATGGAGGGTAGGGTAGAATAGACAGTGGTCAGAAAAGAATATCTCAAAAGGGGACAGTATGGATACTCTAATAGTAGAATAGTACAGGTTGGGTCAGAGAAAATACTTAAAGTGATTTTATGGATGCTTCTAGTAGTAGATAAGAGTACAGGTGGGTCAGATAAATATCCCAAGGGATTTGGATGCTATAGTATAAATAGTACAGGGTGGGGTCAAGAGAATATTAAGGGAATTTTGGCATACTCTAGTAGTAGAAATAGTACAGGGTGGGTCAGAGAAATATCAAAGCGGACATTATGGATACTCTAGTAGTAGATATGGATACAGGGTACAGGGTGGGTCAGAGAAATAGCTTAATGTGAGTTCATGGATGCTCTAGTAGTAGTAATAGTACTCGCAGGGCCAGAGAACTAATAATTTCAAAGACATGAAAAATAGTGTGATAAAAAAAACTCTTTAAATCAAAAGTCCTCAGACAAGTACTCATTTTAAAGACATGAAACAAGGTGTGATATGTAATAAAAAAAAGCTCTTTAAAACCAAAATTCTAGACAAGTAATAATTTCAAAGACATGAAAAATAGTGTGATAATAAAAAAAACTCTTTAAATCAAAAGTTCTCAGACAAGAACTCATTTCAAAGACATATGAGAAAAGGTGAAATAAGTAATAAGATAAAACTCTAAATAAAAACTCTTTAAACCCAAAGTTCCCAGACAAGTATATCTCATTTCTAAGACACGAGAAAAGGTGAAATAAAATAAATAAAAAAAACTCTTTAAAACCACTTCAAGACATGAGAAAAGGTGTGATAAATAATAATAATAAACAAAGATATCTTTAAAACCAAAGTTCCGAGACAAGTACTCAGTCTCTTCCTCCTTATCTCTCCCTCTCTCTATTTCTCTTTTCTTTCTTTTCTCTTTATCTCTTCACTCTCTCTCTCTCTCCTCTCTCTCTCTCTCTCTCTCTCTCTCCTCTCTCTCTCTCTCTCTCTCTCTCTCTCTCTCTCTCTCTCTCTCTCCTTTCTTTTTTTCTTCCTCTCTCTCTCTTTCTCTCTCCCTCCCTCTCTCTCTATCCCTCTTTCTTTCTTTCTTTTTTTTCTCTTCTCTCTCTCCCTCTCCCCTCTCTCTATCCCTCTTTCTTTCTTTTTCCTCTCCTCTCTCTCTCTCCCCTCCCCCCCTCTCTGTCTCCCTCCCCCCCCTCCTCTCTCTCTATCCTCTTTATTTCTTTTCTCTCTCTTTCTCTCCCCCGTCTCTGTATCCTATTTTCTTTCTTTCTTTTCTCTCTCTCTTCTCTCTCCCTCTTCCTCTCTCTATCCCTCTTTCTTTCTTTTTTCTCTCTTCTCTCTCCTCTTCCCTCTCCTCTCTTCTCTTTCCCTCTCTCTTCTTTTCCTCTTTCTCTCTCTCTCTCTGACTCTTCATCAGAGATACGCCAAAGAGAACCAGCGCGACAACAAGTCCTCCCAAGACGGACTCCAGAACCGCCAGAACAGGCACCCATGCAACAAGCCCGCGAGCACCCACGCACGCACGGCCGCTTGCATCGATATTGAATCTCCTTCCAGCTGGGTGAAAGCACTGGATTCCTCCCTTAAGTCTTTCTCCCTCAAGTTCCCGTATTCTGAGAAGGCACTTGAGGCGAGCGAGCCTTCCGCGCTCCGTTCACCGACTTTCGCTGGCACTCCGGGAGGAGAGAGGGGGAGGAGGGAGGGAGGAGGGAGGGAGGGAGGAGGAGGGAGGGAGGGAGAGAGGGGAGGAGGGAGGAGAGGGAGAGGGAGGAAGGGAGGGGGGGAGGGAGGGAGGGAGGGGAGGGAGGGAGGGAGGGAGGAGGGAGGGGAGGAGGGAGAGAGAGGGGGAGAGAGGGAGGGAGAGAGACTGAAGGAGAGAGAACTGAGAGAGAGGACTTTGTGTGTGTGTGTGTGTGTGTGTGTTGTGAGTGTGTGTGAGAGAGACGAGGAGAGGCAGAGAGAGAGGAGACAGAGAAGAAGAAGAGAGAGAGAGAGAGAGAGAGAGAGGAGACAGGGGGCATAAAGACAGAGACAGACAGACAGAGGGAGACAGAGAGACAGAGAGATAGATAGAGAGAGAAGACAGAACAGACAGAGAGAAAGAAAAAAAAAATCCATCTTAACCAACAGACATCACACTATATACTTCTCAGGTTTCCATAACAGTCAATCGAAGCCCCAGCTGTTAATCCTTCTTCACACAGACGGAAAAAAAAATCTCATTCATGAATCCGAGTCTGATTGTGGTTTTATTGTACGCCGAGTAAGTGAATGATTTTTTTTTCCGAGTAAGCGAATAATTTTTTTTTTTTTTTTTTTTTTTTTTTTTTTTTGGTCGCGGCGGAGTAGAATGAAGAGAGAGAGAGAAGTTTGTGGAGTCCGAACTCAAGGACTCGACTCTGGGGACACTTAGTGGGTGGGGGTGGGGGGTGGGAGGGGGGTATGGGGGGAATGCTTCTAGCGGGGTGGAGGGGGTGGGGAGGGGGGTGGGTGGGTGAAGGGGTGGGGTGAGGTGAGGGGTGGGTGAGGGTGGGGTGAGGGGGTGGGGGGGGGGGTGAGGGGGTGGGTGAGGGGGGTGAAGGGGTGAGAGGGTTGGGGGAGGGGGTGGGGGAAGTGGGGGACTTTCTCTTTTCTCTCTCTGTCTCTGTCTCTGTTTCTGTCTCTGTCTTGATTCTGTCTGTCTGTCTTCTATTTCTGTTTATCTTTGTTTTCTTTTCTCCTCTCTCTCTCTCCCTCCTCTCTCTCTCTCTCCATCTCTCTCTTTGTTTCTGCCTCTATCTCTATTCAGTCTCTCTTTGTTTTCCTCTCCTCTCTCTCTCTCTCTCTCTCACTCTCCCGTCTCCCTCCCTCTTCCCCCCTCACTCTCCCTCTCCCTCTCCCTCCTCCCCCCTCCCCTTCTCACCTCCTCCTCCCCTCTCACTCTCCCCTCCCCCACCTCTCACTCTTCCCTCCCCTCCCTCCCTCCCTTCACCCCCTCCCTCCCAACCCCACTCTCACTCTCCTCCCTCCATTCCCCCTCCCCCCTCATTCTCCCTCCTTCCCTTCCCTCCCTCCTCTCCCTCTCCCTCCCTCCCTCCTTCCCTCCCCCCTCCCCCCTTCCACTCCCTCTCCTCCCCTCCTCACCCCGCCCCTCCCCTCTCACTCCCCCTCCTCCCTCTCCTCCTCCCCTCCCACTCTCCTTCCCATCCCCCTCCCACCCTCCCCATCTCACCCCCCCCTTCCCCCCTCCCCCCCTCCCTCCTCCCTCCCCCACTAAAGTAACAACATTAATTAACTAAATAGATCGATGTGTCCGTATCGTTCATTAATCATGCTCACTGCCTATAAAGGAACTCGAGCAGGTTAAGGGAAATTGATAAACTTCTCAATTATAATTATGGATTGTATTAGTGTCCAGTACTGTATTTTCGCCTTTCATTTTGATATGAGGAAAGACAAAAAAAAACTCAATATTTTCGCCTTTCATTTTTGATGAAAGAAAAACAAAGAACACAACAACAACAACAAAAACAATGAGAAGAAACAGAAAAATCTGTATTTTCGCCATTTTTTTGACAAAAAAAAACAAAAACAAAAGAAACAAACAAACAAACAAAAAAACAGAGAAAACAGAGAAAACGGAGGAAACCATATATCAACCTGTCAAAGCGTAAACAAATATTTAAAACTCCAAAGAAGGCGCGAACGAACACAGCGAAGCCGAAGCCACTAAACGGAGGTCGGAACACCATAAAGACGAAAGGAGAGAGGGAAGATAGGAGAGGAAGAGAGAGAGAGAAGAGAGAAGGAGAAAAGCGAGAGAGAGAGAGAGAGAGAGAGAGAGAGAGAGAGAGAGAGAGAGAGAGAGAGAGAGAGAGAGAGAGAGAGAGAGAGAGGAGAGAGAGAGAGAGAGAGAGAGAAGAAGAGAGAGAGAGAGAGAGAGAGAGAGAGAAGAGAGAGAGAGAGAGAGAGAGAGAGAGAGAGAGAGAGAGAGAGAGAGAGAGAAGAGAGAGAGAGAGAGAGAGAGAGAGAGAGAGAGAGAGAGAAAGAAGAGAAAGAAAAAAAGAGATAGAAGAAAGTAGAAAGAAAGAGAGAGAGGAGCAAGAAAGAAAGAGAGAGATAAGGGGAAAGAAAAAGAAGAAGGAGAGAGAGAGAGATGATAGACAGAGGTCAAGAGAAAGACAATAGATAAGGAAAGAGAATAGACGAGAGAAGAAGATAGATAGATAGAGAAACAGATAGATAGGAACAGAGATAGAGAGCAACAGCAGGAGAATCCACCCCAAACACGTAGCCCTAGGACCCACGCTCTCAGACAGACTGTAATCTCTTATTTACACGTGTGATGCGCCGTGACAACATAGCCCACACAGCGACTTCCCCTCCCCCCTTCCCCCCACACCCCATCAACATAGCCCACACGGCGACTTACCCCCCATCCCCCCCCCCCTCCATCCCCTCATCCCCCATCCCCCCCATCCCCTCATCCCCTCCCACTCCCTCCCATCCCCTAAATCGATACGGGGGGGGGGGGAGCGTCTTCATAGGTAAATGGCTTGAATATGTCAGCTCTCATGGCGAGCACATCGCATGCGGCTCATATGTTGGGGGGTGGGTGGTGTGGGGTGGGTGGGGTGGTGGGAGGGGAGGGGGAGGTGTTTCAGCCAATCGGAGAGTTGACATTATGCATTATGACATTGAGACGTGTCAATAGCGGCGTTTTCGAGTTTACCTGGCACGTTTGAAGGGAGTGGGGTGGGTGGGGTGGGGGGTATGTGTTATGCCACTCTTCACCCTCGAGTAGGAATGCCAGCGGTATGACATCGGTATGACATCGGGTTTTTTAAAAAAAGACTGTTATGCAAGAATTTCATCCTTTGTGCTCTAGATTTTTATTGGTCATTCATATGTCTATTTTTTTTTTCTTTTTTTATTATTAAGTTTGGTTCATTCATATGTCTATTTCTTTTATTCTCTCTTTTTTTTTATTATTGAGTTTGGTTCATTCATATGTCTATTTCTTTTTTTTTTCTTTTTTTATTATTAAGTTTGGTCATTCACATGTCTATTTCTTTTTTTCTTTTTTTTATTATTAAGTTTGGTTCATTCATATGTCTATTTCTTTTATTTCTCTCTTTTTTATTATTATGTTTGGTTCATTCATATGTCTATTTTTTTTTTCTCTCTTTTTTTATTATCAATTTTTGTTCTTCATATGTCTATTTCTTTCTTTTTTTATATATTTTTCATTATTATCAAGTTTGGTTCATTCATATGTCTATTTCTTTTTTTTATTATTATTAAGTTTGGTTCATTCATATGTTCTTTTTTTTATTTTTTTTATTATTAAGTTTGGTTCATTCATATGTCTATTTCTTTTTTTTTTCTTTTTTTATTATTAGTTTGGTTCCTTCATATGTCTATTTCTTTTTTTTTATTTTCTTATTATTAATTTTGGTTCCTTCATATGTCTATTTCTTTTTTTTTATTTTTTTATTATTAAGTTTGGTTCATTCATATGTCTATTTCTTTTATTTCTCTCTTTTTTATTATTGAGTTTGGTTCATTCATATGTCTTTCTTTTTTTATTTATTTTTTATTATTAAGTTTGGTTCATTCATATGTCTATTTTTCTTTTTTCTTTTTTATTATTAAGTTTGGTTCCTTCATATGTCTATTTCTTTTTAATTTCTCTCTTTCTTATTATTGTTTGGTTCATTCATATGTCTGTTTCTTTTTTTTATTTTTTTTATTATTAAGTTTGGTTTATTTCATGTCTGTTTTTTTCTTTTTTTATGGCATTTTACGTTTTTTTCTGGATTTGGTTGAAATGTTTGTTTCGGTGTATCATAAAATAAGGAAAAAAAGAGAGAGATTCAGAAATACAAATACAATAAGGGGAGGTACAGAGATGAAACCTGTCTGTTTCTCTCTCTCTCTCTCTTTCTTTTTCTCTTCTCTTCTCTCTCTCTCTCCACTCTCTTTCTCTATCTCACACTTCTGTCTGTTTCTCTCTCTCTCTCTTCTCCCTCTCTTTCTCTCTCTCTCTCTTCTCTCTCTCTCTCTCTCTCCACTCTCTCTCTCTCTCTCTCTCTCTCTCTCTCTCTCCCTCTTCTCACAATAACGCAAGGTACGAAGATGAAACGAAACAGAAGCAGGAAGGAAGGAATAAGAAACCATGACGTTTCGAGTGAAAAAATAGACTCCTCATCAGGTGATAATAAATCCAATATAAAATGTACATAAAACCAGTATGATCCAAAGCGTTGCAGTTTATCATATATTCTTTGATATTTTCCTTCTGAATAGGATTTTTTTCTTCTATTTTCCAAATGTTGTGAAATTTTTATGGTCATCGTTTAGATTTATGTGAAGACTGGTTGTTACTTTCTCAGTATTTCTCAGAAATTGCCAATACTTCTTTTAGAACAAAGTGACATTTCGAGTCAAAATGGACTCCTTATCAAGTGATATTAAAACCAGTATAAAACTATATATAAAACTAGTATCAAAGCGTCGTATTATATCATATATTTCATAGTATTTATCTTTAGAATAGGATATTTCTA
>NW_020871568.1:189452-191952 GCF_003789085.1 Penaeus vannamei | reverse complement strand
CATCTACGTCACTGTGTTGAAGGGCGGGAGTTGAATGTCAGAGACAAGTCGAGAACATGTCGAAAGCCTTCTGGTGTATGGGTTTAGGTATGGAGGGTCCTTGCTTGTTCTGTCTGGCTCTGTCTCGGTCTTTTTCTTTCGTTCACTCTCCTTCAGTTTCTCTCTCTCTCTCTCTCTCTCTCTCTCTTTATGTATGTATCTCAGTCTCTTTCTCTCTCTCCCACTTTTTTTTTTTCTCTCTCTCTCTCTCTTTATGTCTCTCTCTCTATACACACACACACCACACACACACACACACACACACACACACACACACACACACACACACACACACACACACACACACACACACACACACACAGGTAAGTACTTTGACACCTTGAATCTTGCACCTATCGCTTTGTACACCGGAAAGTACCGATTACCAGAACTATTACCAAAAGCGCCTTTAGAGAGATTACCATCATTGCCACTAACGGGACGTGTCCAAAACATGAATTGGAAAGGTACAGAAATCAGCGCAAGATAACAGAACCAGCGCTATATTTTACAAGAGTGCAGGGGGTCCTCCGTTTACGACGGTCTCGACTTACGACGATTCGTGGCTACGACGCTAGAAATCATGTACAGTATTTACAATTTGTCTTCCATGTGTTCCTTTGGCCCTAGTTATGCTTTCATGTACGTCATAGAAGTGTCTTGTTATGTTTTAGATTATGACTTTCAATACATGTATAAATAAAGCATTAGCATATGTGAGTGAATTCCGTGCTTATGTACGTACGTAAATGTACTGTATTTTTGTTCCGCTTTACGTCAAAATTCGGGTTACGACGCCATCGTAGGAACGGGAGCAAGACAGAGAGAGAGAGAGAGAGCAAGAGAGAGAGAGAGAGAGAGAGAGAGAGAGAGAGAGAGAGCAAAGAGAGAGAGAGAGAGCAAAAAAGAGTGAGAGAGAGAGCAAGAGAGAGAGAGAGAGAGAGACCCCCTGTAGTCCCGTATGCAACAATATCTTCAGCGATCAGAACCGGAAAAGGGTACAGGTGTCTCGAGATTTTCCAAGACCCTTGCCTTATACTTCCTGTCAAGATGTCAAAACCGTCGTAGTTATGGCGTAAGTATTTATGACTAAGCGGGTATTTCTCTTGTAACGGTGGTTGGTGGGTGAGTAATACTGGACGTGGAAATGGAATGCAGTGTTATGTAAATAGATGAGTTATGAAAGAATTATAAGGAGTTAATGGAGGTTTTCTGAGGGAGTTGTAAAGCAGCTGGTTTGCCCGTGTTCTATAGATGTTGGTCAGCTTCAATATTTAGAAGGACGTGAGTGTGTGTGTGTATGTGTCTTTATTTGTCTATCTGTCTATGTCTTGGTGATGCACAGTGGGTATAAACCGTACAAGGACAACTGACATACCAAACGAGGTCATACCGTACCGAGGTCATGATTTTTAGTTAATATTTTTTGTCCTCACTAGTTGTATGGGTATACACTCCCCCCCCCCCAACAACACACACACACAGTACCAATATATATGTACAATTCTTACTTAAATAACTTGCACGATAACCATCTTAGATAATGCATTTGACACTCTTAGGAAACTTCCCACGTCGTAAAAAAAATGAAAAGTACGTAACTATTTTACGAAACTTCCCACAGTATTAAAAAAAGGAAAAAAAAAAACTTCAACCATACAAAGATATATATTCTTCCACCGGGTATTTATCCTACGAAAAACTTCCTAGATTATTAAAAGAGAAAGAAAGAAAAACTTCAACAAAGATCCATATAATTTCACGTAAGCATATTTCAAAACTTCACACCATTAAAAAAAGAAGAAAAGAAAAGAAAAAAACAACTTCCTACATACATGGATACATATAATCCCCCCCCCCCTATATTTATCTTGTGAAACTTCCCACATTAAAGAAAGAAGGAAAGAAAAAAGAAAGAAAGAAAGAAAATAAAACAAAATAAACCATAGAAGGATACATATAATCCCTCCATCCCACCATAATAGAAAAAAAAACACATGATCATCTTACAAAAAGAAACAAACAAACAAAAACATCATTGAAAAAAGAAAAAAAAAGAAGAAAAGAAAAAGAAATATTCCGCCTTACATATTTACCTTACGTAACTTTAATTAAGGAAAGAGAAAAAAAGAAGGTCAAAAAGAAAGAAAAAATATTTTTCTACTAAAATATATATAATATATAATATTATAATAATATATATATATATATATATATATATAAATCTATTCACCATACTTGAAAACTCCCGTGATCCTCTCACAAAACTTCCAAATAAAAAAAGAGAGAAGAAAGAAAAAACTTCCTACATAGATCTCTCCTCACTGTCCTTAAAAAAACACAATTATGTTACAAAACTTCCGACATAATTAAAAAAGAAGAAGAAGAAAAAGAAAAAAAAAATAAAGCATACAAAAAATCGTATGATCCCCCCTCTAATTAGCACATGAAACTTCCCACA
>NW_020871568.1:176952-184452 GCF_003789085.1 Penaeus vannamei | reverse complement strand
TAGGACAGATAGATAATGGATAGGGAAACATAGTAGTTAAGATAGTTTATTAGTCGGTATCGTAGACTTATAGTTAAGCTGCCTGATCAATAGATGGATAGATATATATAGATTGCACAGGAAGGTAGGTAAGGTAGGTTGGTTAGAGAGAGAGAGCGAGAGAGAGAGAGAGAAGAGAGAGAGAGAGTGAAGTGAGAGTGAGAGTGAGTGGAGTGAGTGAGGTGTGAGTGAGAGGAGAGAGAGAGAGAGAGCGGAGAGAGGGGAGAGGAAGAGAGGTGAAGAGAGGAGTGAGAGAGAGAGGAGAGAGAGAAGAGAAGGTGAGAGAGAGAGAGGAGAGAGAGAGAGAGAGAGAAGGAGAGAGAGAGAGAGAGAGAGAGAGAAGAGAGAGAGAGAGGAGAGACTAGGAGAGAGAGAGAGAGAGAAGAGAGGGAGAGGGAGAGAGAAGAGAGAGAGAGAACGACGCGGAGAGAGAGAGAGAGAGAGAAGAGGAAGAGGAGAGAGAGAGAGGAGAGACGATTGAGAGAGAGAAGACGAGAGGATGAAAGAGAGAGGAGAGAGAGAGAGATGAGAAGAGAGGAGGGAGAGAGAGAGAGACGAGAGAGGAGAGAGAGGAGAGAGAGAGAAGAAACAAGGAGAGAGCTAGACAGGACAGGGCATAGTGAGAGAAACAAGAAAGAGAGAAATTTCCTTCTTGGCTATTAGACACATGCTAAACACAAGTAAACCTGCTGTTGTTGGTTGAATGGAAGTAATAAAATCTCTTTCTGGAATTGCTTTTGTTTTGGAATCTGTTCAGGAGATTTGCATTTCATCTGATTCATTCTGTGTCGAAATTTTCCTTTTTGAGTTACCTTTGGGAGAGAGAGGAGCGAGAAGAGAGAGAGAAAAGAGAGAGATGGAGAGAGAGAGAGAGAGAGAGAGAGAGAGAGAGAGAAGAGGAGAGAGAGAGACGGGAGAAGAGAGAGAGGAGGGAGAGTGAGAGAGAGAGAGAGAGAGAGAGAGAGAGAGGAGAGAATAGATAGATAGATAGAGAGGGAGAGAGAGGAGAGAGAAATGAGAGAGAGAGAATGAGACAAACAAACAGAGAGAATGAGAGACAAGAGAGACAGATAGAGAAAACAGAAACACAAAACACACACAACACACACACACACACACACACACCACACACACACACACACAAACACACCACAACACACAACACACACACACACACACAAAAGAAAACAAAAGAATTTTTAAAGAAAAAAAAAACAAATAAAATAAACACCTAAATTAAAAACACAATAAATAACCACGAGAAAATTGATTGGCGGACCGAAATCTTTACATTATGTACTCAACGGTTTTTTTCTCCAGTTAATTGAATCGGCCTGATACCACACAGCCAGAAAAACTATTACACAAATGTTGTATTGATTATCGACAACATTTTTCTTTTGCACACCCCCCCCCCCCCCAAAAAAAAAAAAAAAAAGGGAAATACTACAATAAATAACCGAAAAAAAGAAAACTGGAAAATACTACAATAAATAACCCCCCCCCAAAAAAAAAAAAAAAGAAAAAAAAAGGAAAATACTACAATAATAAAAAACAAAACAAAACTGGAAAATACTACAATAAATAACAAAGAAGAAGAAGAATAAGAAGAGAAAAGAATCTGGAAAATAGTACGATAAATAACCATTAAGTATTAGGTTAGCAAATAAGATGATTATGTTTTACTCGGTGAATTTTCTGTCAGGTCAATTACAGGGTATTGTGAGCTATGGCAATGATCCGATTTTGAATTGCGTAGAAAAACAAAACAAAACAAAAACAAAAAAGGGAAACAAAAAAGAAAAGAAACACAAACAAAAGCAAAAAAGCAAAACAAAAACAAAATAAACAAAAAAAAAACAAAAACAAAACAAAACAAGAAAGAAAAGAAAAAAGAAAAGGAAAAAGGAAAAAAAGACATAAAAACTGCATGTTCTGAAAGAGGTAATTTGCATATACATTTTTTATATATTACCTTGTTATTCTACTTGGTTTCCAATACAGAAAACAAAAGAAAAAAGAAAAAAAGAAAGAAAATAAACAAATGGCACCTAAAACGATGAGAATAGGGATAGAAAATAAAAGAAATAAATTAAGTAAAAGAAGGAAATGAAAGAAGAAATGATAGATGAAGAACATGGAAGAAGAGGAGAGGGAGATGGGAAAGATGATGATTAAGGGGAATGGGATGAAGATGAGGAGGAGATGAGATGGAAGAAGAGAGTGAGGAGGATGAGGAGGAGGGCGAGGAATAGGAGAAGGGGTAGGAGGAAGAGGAAGAAGAAGAGGATGAGGATGAGGAGGAGGAGAATAGAAGAAGAGGAAGAATGAGAATGAGAAGAAAAAAGGTAAAGGAGAAGGAGGAGGAAGAGGACGAGAGGAAAGAGGAGGAGGGGGGGAAGAAGGATGGGAAGGAGGAGGGCGAGAGGGAGGAGGATGAGGAGGAAGAGAAAGAGAAGGAAGTGAGGTAGAAGAGGAAGAGGAGAGATGAGGATGATAAAAGTGGATAAGAACAGGAGGAGGAGGAAGAAGAAGAAGGGAATGAAGAAAAGAAGGACGAGGAGGAAGAGGAGGAGGAGGAAAATAGTGAAGAAGAGGAGAGATTAAACTAGAATAAGAATAGTAGCAATAATAACGGAGAAGAAAAGAAGGAGAAAGAAAATAGGAAAAGAAGAAGCATAGAGGAGGAGAAGGAGGAGGAGGAGGAAGGAAAGGAGGAGAAGGATGAGGAGTGGGGAGAGGAACAGGAGGAGGAGGAAGAGGAGAGAGAGAGAGAGAGAGAGAGAGAGAGAGAGAGAGAGAGAGAGAGAGAGAGAGAGAGAGAGAGAGAGAGAGAGAGAGAGAGAGAGAGATAATAAGAGAGAGAGATTAAGAAAAAACAGAGAATGAAAGAAAAAAGAAAATACTACTCAATAACATCTTATCCTCTCTTTTCTATCTGTAGGCGAAAAAAACAGCATAAAAAAACAGCATTGCAATAATACATTCAGTTTACCATCTTCAATCATAGAGCATTAGTAGTTTGTGATCAACCGTAACATTCAAACGCCATTGTGTCGGCAAAAATCCTAACGGTTTTTTTTCAAACTGTTTTCAAATCTCCCGCCGATGTTTACGCCATCTAGCGCTTGAAATTTATACTTTCTTATCCTTATAATCGGACTAAATCGTTTGTAAGATTTGATATTATTGAAAAAAGGAAGAAAATAGAGAGGAAGAATAAGGAGAAACAGAAGGAAGAGAGGAAGAGAGGAAGAAAGGAAGAAAGATATGCAAAATTGCGCAATGTTGCCTCGGGCTCCCTTCACCCCCCCTTCCCCCTCCCTCCCTCCTCCCTCCCTACCCCTTCTCCCTATTATTATTCCCTCCTCTATCCCCCCTTCTTTATGCTCTTCTTGCCCTTTCTCCCCCTTCTCCCTCAACATAATGCCCTCCCTTCCTCTTCCTATTCGTAGCCTCCACTCTCCTTCTCTCTCCCTTATTATCGTGTCTCTCTCTTTTCCTCTTTATCCTTCTCCCTCGATTTTCCTCTTTCCTCCATAATACCCTTCCATAATCCCTCCTGTTCCTCCCTCCTTCCCTCCCTTAATACCCTTTCACCCCTTTTCCCTCCCTTAATACCCTCCTCCCTCCCTTTCACCCCTCTTCCCTCCCCTTATGCCCCCTCCTCCTCCCCTCCCTCCGCCACCTCCCGCATGACAGATCACGTGACTTGACCCTTGACCTTCCGTCCCGCCCCGCGCATGCGCCTTGGCTCCTAAGTTCCTGTAATTCCTTTGGAGACGTTTAAGCGGGGTGAAAGGAGGGAGGAGGGGGTGACGGAGGATGAGGGGGGGGGTAATGAGGGGAAGATGGAGGTTGAGAGGTCAGAGGTCACGACCTGAGGCGCAACCTTGGTCGGCCCGGTTACTGCCTCCTGCTCGGGGTCGGGCAATACCCCCCCATCCCCTCCTCCTCCTCTCTACTCCCTCCCTCCGTTCTTCCCCTCTCCTCTCCTCCTCCTCTCCCTCTCCCTCCCTCCTTTCTCCCTCCTCTCTCCTTCCTCTCCCCTCCTCCTCCTCTCCCTCCCTCCCTCCCCTCTCCTTTCCTCCTCCTCTCTCCCTCCTCCTCCTCTCCCTCTCCTCCCTCCCTCTCCCTCTCCTCCCTACCCCCTCCCTTTCCTGTTCCTCCCCCCCCACCTCTCCCCTCCTCCCGTCTCTCCTCTACCTTTACTAAAAATAATTGCCTGTTTTTCTCTCTCTCTTTGCTGTTGCTGGTTGCACATTTTCGTATGTATGTGTATGTGCATTATTTATACTTCCATTCGCTTATTCGCTTTTCTCTCTTTCTCTGACGTAAACTGTCGGAAAGAATCGATAAAATATATTTTCTCCACGATAGCAACTGCATAGTCCAAGGTTGGCGGACTTCCTCTCTCTGTATCTGTTTCTGTCTGTCTGTCTGTCTGTCTTTCTCTCTCTCTATCTGTCTACCTTTCTCTCTGTCTCCGTCTGTCTCTCTCTCTCTCTCTCTCTCTCTTTCTTTCTCTGTCTGTCTGTCTCTCTCCCTCTCTCTCTCTCTCTCTCTGTCACTTTCTCTCTCATCTCTCTTCTTCTCTCTTGTCTATCTTTTCCTTTCTATCTCTCTCATTCTCTTTCCTTCTGTCTCTGTCTGTCTATTTGCCTATCTGTATGTGTCTCTTCCCCCTTTTATCTCCCTCCCTCCCTCCCTTTCTCTCTCGTTCAATCATCCTCATTCTCTTTGTCTCTCTCCCTTCCTCTCTTTCTCTCTTGATCTTTGTCATTTCCTCCTCTCCCTCCTTTTTCTCTCTCTCTTTGGATCTTCCTGATTCTCCTTTTCTTTTGTTCTTCCTCATTCTTTTTTTCTCCCTCCCTCCTTCCCATTCTCTCTCTTTCGATCTCCCTCACTCTCCTTATTCTCTCTTTCGATCTTCCTCATTCTGATTCTCTCCCTCCCTTTCTCTTTCGTTCTTCCTTTCTCCTTCTCTTATCTTCCCTCCCTCAAATCTCTCTCTCCTCTCCTTCTTCCACCTCTCCCTTTCGATCTTTCTCATTATCTCTCTCTCTCCTCCCTCACTCTCTCTGTTTCTCTCTCTCCCTCCCTCTCACTCTCTCTCTCTCTGTCTGTCTGTTGTCTGTCTGTCTCTCTCTCTCTCTCCCTCCCTTCCTCTCTCTCTCTCTCCCTCCTCCCACTCTCTCTCTCTCTGTCTGCCTGTCTGTCTGTCTGTCTCTCTCCCCCCCTACCTATCTCTCTCTCTCTTCCCTCCCTTCCTCTTCTCTCTCTCCTCCCTTCCTCTTCTCCCTCCCTTCCTCTCTCTCTCTCTCCCTTCCTTCCTTCTCTCTCTTCTCCCTCCCTTCCTTTTCTCTCTCTCTCTCTCTCTCCTCCCTCCTCCCTTTCTCTCCCTATCTCTCCCTCTCCCCCTCCCTCCCTCCCTTCCCTCCTCACCTTACCCCCCCATCTTCCCCCACATACAACACGCATCGCACTGGCGACGGACGCTGGCAGAACTAAATATAACTTGACACAATCGTTAGCTTTTGACAATGGCGAACGTCTTGGCACAGCTGATCAGGGTTTCGTCGTCAGCGGTTGTGACAGGAACGTTTGGGAGGAAACAGCTGATCAGGGTTTCGTTTTGGGAGGAAACAGCTGATCAGGGTTTCGTGCACTTGATGACAAGGAAGCTTTTGGAGGAACAGGTGATCAGGGTTTCGTTCGGTCGGTTGTGACAAGAAGCGTTTTGGGAGGAAACAGTCTGATCAGGTTTCGTTTTGGGAGTGAAACAGCGTTTTGATCAGGGTTTCGCGGTCTCAGCTGATCAGGGTTTTCGTGCGGTTGTGAACAGCTGATCAGTTCGTTGCGGTTGTGTTTTGGGAGGAAACAGCTGATCAGGGTTTCGTGCGGTTGTGACAAGAACGTTTTGAGGAAAACAGCTGATTCAGGGTTTCGTTCGTTGGGTTTGGACAAGAAAACGTTTTGGAGGAAACGCTGATCAGGGTTTCGTTCAGTGCGGTTGTGACAGGAGCGTTTTGGGAGGAAACAGCTGATCAGGGTTTCGTTCGTGCGGTTGTGACAAGAAGCGTTTTGGGAGGAAACAGCTGATCAGGGTTTCGTTCGTGCGGTTGTGACAAGAAGCGTTTTGGGAGGAAACAGCTGATCAGGGTTTCGTTTTCGTGCGTTGTGGGTTTCAGCTGATCAGTTTCGTTCGTGCGGTGGACAAGAAGCGTTTTGGAGGAAACAGCTGATCAGGGTTTCGTTCGTGCGGTTGGGACAAGAACCGTTTTGGGAGGAAACAGCTGATCAGGGTTTCG
Source organism: Penaeus vannamei (assembly GCF_003789085.1). Taxonomy (NCBI): domain Eukaryota; kingdom Metazoa; phylum Arthropoda; class Malacostraca; order Decapoda; family Penaeidae; genus Penaeus; species Penaeus vannamei. The sequence continues at coordinate 178,102 of NW_020871568.1, read as the reverse complement.
TTCGTGCGGTTGTGACAAGAAGCTTTTGGGAGGAACAGCTGATCAGGGTTTCGTTCGTGCGGTTGTGACAAGAAGCGTTTTGGGAGGAAACAGCTGATCAGTTTCGTTTCGTGCGGTTGTGACAGGAAGGCGTTTTGGAGGAAACAGCTGATCAGGGTTTCGTTCGTGCGGTTTTGACAAAGAAGATTTTGGAGGAAACAGCTGATCAGGTTTCGTTCGTGCGGTTGTGACAAGAAGCGTTTTGGAGGAACAGCTGATCAGGGTTCGTTCGTGCGGTTGCTGACACAGAAGCGTTTTTGGAGGAAACAGCTGATCAGGGTTTCGTGCGGTTGTGACAAGAAGCGTTTTGGGAGGAAACAGCTGATCAGGGTTTCGTTCGTGCGGTTGTGACAAGAAGCGTTTTGGGAGGAAACAGCTGATCAGGGTTTCGTTCCGTGCGGTTGTGGACAAGAAGCGTTTTGGGAGGAAACAGCTGATCAGGGTTTCGTTCGTGCGGTTGTGACAAGAAGCGTTTTGGGAGGAAACACTGATCAGGTTTCGTTCGTGGTTGTGACAGAAAGCGTTTTGGGAGAACAGCTGATCAGGGTTTCGTTCGTGCAGCGTGGTTTGTGACAAGAAGCGTTTTGGGAGGAAACAGCTGATCAGGGTTCGTCCGGTTTGACAGGAAGCGTTTTGGGAGGAAACAGGCTGATCAGGGTTTCGTGTTCGTGCGGTTGGGACAAGAAACGTTTTGGGAGGAAACAGCTGATCAGGGTTTCGTTCGTGCGGTTGTGACAGGAAACGTTTTGGGAGGAAACAGCTGATCAGGGTTTCGTTCGTGCGGTTTGGGACAGAAGCGTTTGGGAGGAAAAACAAGCTGATCAGCGGCGTTTTCGTTGTGCGCGTTGGACAGGAAGCGTTTGGGAGGAAACAGCTGATCAGGGTTTCGTTCGTGCGGTTGCGACAAGAACGTTTTGGGAGGAAACAGCTGATCAGGGTTTCGTTCGTGCGGTGGACAAGAAGCGTGGGAGGAAACAGCTGATCAGGTTCGATGCGGTTGTGACAGGAAACGTTTTGAGGAAACAGCTGGATCAGGGTTTCGTTCGTGCGGTTGGACAAGAAGCGTTTTGGAGGAAACAGCTGATCAGGTTATCGGTTCGTGCGGTTGTGA
>NW_020871568.1:126274-171274 GCF_003789085.1 Penaeus vannamei | reverse complement strand
AGTAATGTGAAGTGAAGTGAACTCGATCCGCCGGTTTGTTAAAATTGTGCCTGGCCCGACCCAATGAATTTTTATAAATAGAGACGCAGAAATAAAGGCATATCTGTCTGCATATCTGATAGATATACATTTAACTATCTATTTGCCGGGTTGATATGCTTGTCTAGCCAGATAAATATGCATTTATCTCTTTATTTATGCATGTCAAGTATACGAATATTCTTTGGGTCGGGCCTCGCACAATTTTAACAAACCGGCAGTATATCAGTGTGCTCTAGGACGCATCATCTAATTAGTGTGATTACATGAAAATCATGCCATCCAAATGTATCATATTAAGCGTGCATTATCCCCCTGCCTCTCTGCAGTAAGAACGGAAATAAAGGAATAAGTTATATCTGTGCGTTTGTCTTCGCCCGCCTGAGAAAGTTACACAGCACAGACGTTTCAGTATTATCGTTGTTGTTTTTGCGTTTCATTTTTTTCCGCGCATTCGATCTATTTTCATGGCTTACCTTTTGCATTTCTTTAGCAATAAGCTTTTGATTTTTTATGCTTCGACGTGTCTATACTTTTTTTTTTCTTTCTTTCTCTTATCTATCACCTCTCCTTTTCCCCCTTTTAGCTGTGTATATACCTCTCCTTTTTGCATAACCTTTGGACTCTTTTTTATTTTATTCTTGTTTTGTTTTTCTTCTCTCTTAATCTCCCTGTTCTTATTTTGCTTTTCTCCACTCAACATTTCCTTTAGATTTCTCTCACAATTTGATGTTTCATAGTTCCATCTGCAGAATTTGATATTTTCGTTGTTCAACGGTCTCACTCTGAGCATTTATATTTCTTTATTTTTGTCTCACGGCCATTTGCCTGTTTATGGTTTATCATTTGCCGAACCTCCTTCTAAACACTTGTCCCCTCTGCTTCTGCATTTTCTCTTGCGTCGATAAAACACAATTCTTAACAGTTTATCCTCAGTGTTTACATATGCAACAGCCCATCATGAGAAACGAAAAGTGATAAGGACAATGTTCACTATGGCGCGTCGAGTGAATTCGGTGAGGTGGCGGTGACACGGTGAATCCTGCCGAGTCAGCATAGGACATTCGGCCAAGGGGAGAGACAAGTGGGCGCGCGTCCAGGGTGTGAAAGGAGAGAAAGTGTTGCATAAGAGGGAGGGATCGAGGTTGGGCGCGCCGGCGACAGAACGAGGGTGGAGTCGAGGAGAATGATAAGCTTGTGACGACCGTAAAGTGTTTGGTTTATTTCTTTGTCATTGGCATCATTTGTACTGTCCTACATATCAGTATGGCAGTGTGTGTGTGCAGAAGTGGACAAACATACAGATATACATTATACTATTATTATTATATAAACTGCGAGCGCGCGTGCGTTTGTGTGACCAGTTGTCCTGCGGGGCATTCTCAGTAGTCGCAGACTGTAAATACAGACGCCAACTATTTTTTGTTTTGTTTTTGATATTCATAGAGTTGCTTCTCAAGATAAGAATACAGCTGAGGAGTATCTACCAGATACGAAGCCTCTCCTTGCTTTTTTTTGTTTACCATTATTCTTACTACAGCAATATCTGTTCTAAAATTTCATTGTCTTTTAAATCCACACAGGTTTCAGAATTACCCGACAAGTTCTGTTCTCTCGCGGTCCTTCAGGCTGTAGCAAGCAAAGAGTTTATTGCTGAATGAGCAGAAACGTGTATCTCGACCGCATGCCTCACCTACAGGCCCGTTACAGTAAAATAACCCTTTTTCCGAGGCCATTTCCTCTTCATTCCTGGTAGTGATTAAGGTTTCGTCAGTACCGTCAGTAAATCCGTGAGCCACTTGGTTTCCCAAAAGAAAGATTCCGTTATCGCTTCAGAAAGACCGCTGAACTGGCTCAAGGAATCTCAAGCACCGGGGGCGCTATTTCACATTTCTTTGGGTGAGGCAAGTCGTGTCTGGGATGTCCCCACCACAGGTCGTAATAGCAAGCTCAGCGAGCCTAAACAATTTCTTTGACGAATACTTGGACTCTCCACTAAGGTCAGTATCAGACATTTAAACCATACTAGTTGGTTGGAATTATCAGTTTTTTTAATAGCCTCATAGTAATAGTAAGTATGATAGGTCCTACAACAATCCTACTGGGCATTGCATCTCCTGCACCCCAGGAATTCCGCCACTGCTAGGCGAGCATTTTTCAAAAAGGAAGGCGGTGCTCTGTTTAATGTTTAAGGCATTCCAGTTCGAGCAGTTCCTTTCGCCCGCCAGGGACGTTTGGTGTGTTTAGCAAATGGCTCATCTAAGAAAATTTCGAGTAAATGTTCAGAGCTGAAGGGTAAATTAATAGCGTAACGTGCAAAGCGCTATAATTTTATTTTTGTAAATGATACTAACCTGTATATTAAGAATTCGGCTTCGTAGAACTAAATCTATTTCATTTATGATGTAATCTAATTACAATGCTCGATAATAGTTGAGCCAGATTGCATAAGGGGATTTGCTTAGCTAATCCTAAGCTTGGGTCCTCAGCTGCCCCTCCTCCCGAAAGGACGCCCCTGCCAAGCATTGTATAACGTCGCCCTAGAGCTTAATCAGCCAAACATGAAAAGAATCAGGATGATATCTAATCGGGTTTCTAATTTCAGAGCTGACTCTGGGCGCGGACATGCCTGCCTCAAACACAGCTCGAAGCACTGTTATGAAGAAGGCCTCGTGTATTCGAAGCACACTTTTCCGAAATAAATTCTCTTTTATTATTGTCAGAGAGCCGGTCAACCGATATAATTTAGCATGGAATTAAAATATCGTAAGCTACCAAAATGATAAATTTAAGGAGTATTTTCCATTGAAGAGGCGCTCTTCAACGCCATTTTCTGGGGGAAATCACTTAAAAGACCTGGATTTAATTCTATTGTTTCTATTAATATTCAGCAAGACATTATGGCCATCCAAACGGAGGGAGGATAGTCCCTAAAAATAGTTATTACGCTCCATACATATGCTCGAATAAGGACATTTTTAATTTGCACTTTATATGACAAGCTGAGAAAACATGCTTGAATGTCTTGCTATGAGAATGTCAATACTTCTAAGTTTTCTAAGAAAATGAAAAAAGAAAAAATAGCGAAAGAACGCCAACATACAGGTTAATTTAAATAGGATCATGTTCTGTGTGCACCTTGAATATCTTTCCAGTGGTATATCCATAATTTACATTACGTTATTCCATATTCAATTTTATACAAACTCCCGATACTATGAATCGTAATATATATACTTTTTGATTTATTATCGATTCATTACATAATATAGGGAAAATCCTTTTATCTTTGTAATACTGTTGTATGAATGTAATGGTAACATATTTGCGTCAATGAATATAGAAACAGCTTCCGCCTGCCCTCAGCGGGGATATCGGCTTCGAGGATTAAGTCGATAAATTTATGCTGCGTATTTACAATGCCAGTTTCAAGGCTTGGAGGGAAAACGAAAATTAAACATTCTTGTATCCAAATGACTATGATTTGCAGTCAAAAAATATATATATTATTTTTTATACTGATTTGCAATAGTTCCATTCAAAGAAAACAAACGTTTGCTAAAAATGTCAACATTAAACAAAAAGTCTGTTAATTGCGGAATTTATTGTCTACCTTGTGGTGCTTCGTAATTTCTAAGATCTGTAAGTGTAACACCTGATGTATTAAACGTATTGTTGTAGAATTAAAATTGTTTTTTTATGGTTTATTCCCGTATGTTTGTGCAAGAGGGACATCTTTGATTTTCGGCGAAAGAACGCTGTCTGCTCAGGGCCAATTTTGACTCATCGCCTTGTGGCCTTAATAAACCACAGGAAATGCCAAGACTGTGCTTTCTTTAGGAATATAGGTCAGGTCAAATCAAATGTTTATTTTATTAGATTTACTCGATGAAAATTGGATTCACACAAACTTTTCAAACCATGTGCTCGTGCCGTCCCACCGTTTATATTTGTGTTGTAGAATATGTAACTAATACAGTTTAGTGATTCTGCCAGTATGTTGCAGTTTCAGCCAGGTCCATTGTATCTCCTGCACCCCAGGAATGCTTTTCTCTGGCAGTTCTTCATGAACGTTTAGCTTCTGTGTCACGTCTTTCGCGCTTCTCGTGTTCCCAATCGTTCGTCTGGCAATATCGTATTTAAGTGGTCATCGATCTCGTCAGATTTAACACTTAGTGGACAACTTCCACATGAGTGGAGACATATGGTTGGTCTGTAGCTGCTCCCTGCAAACCCGAGTGCAATTTGAGAGCAAGTATTTGACATTTAATTTTGGTAATATAATGTAAGCATCAAACCTAAACATGTTAATTATGTTACCAGAGGTAGGCTTTTCTTGGCCTATTCTCAGGACTCTTCCAAACCGGTGGTATGACATAATCCCAGCTGAATCTTTCATGTGAGGATGCATCATAACTTCTGCTTCTAGAATCCCTGTGCACCCGTTTCCTTATCCAATATAATTAATGTTATTTCCCATCATGGCAGCGCAATTCCATTTCCTCCTTTTCATTGCAACATGGTTTTTTATATCAAACTCTAACCCAGTGCTATTAGTGGACACCCTTTGTCCTAAAGTCTATCGAAGTTTTTGGCTTGTTAGTCTCCTTCGATTTCATTGCTCAGAGACCTTTAGGTCATTCATGCAAGGCATGGTGATCATTTTCATCCTCCGTTTCCGAATTGTTATTCTGTAGTGATATTCCGTTGGAAATGACTTGGTATGAGTACTATAACAGATAACAAAGGAGATAAACTCCCCTAGGAAGATTCATCTGTTAAATCTTCATGTTCTGTGACAAAATGACTGCTATTCCATAATCTCAAAATAAACAATGAAGTTCAATAGTGGAGTACCGTGCCATATGCGTTTGGGTAGTCTATCCAGACGATAGTCAGCTATGCTTTTCTTTGGCAGTTCATGAATGTTTGGCTTCTGTGTCATTGGTCTTTCGCGCTTCCCTTGTTCCCAATCGTTCGTCTGGCAATATCATGATATCGAAGTGGTCATCGATCTCGTCAACTATAACAATGGGACACTTCCGCATGAGTGGAGACGTGATTGGTTTGTAGCTGCTCCCTACAAACCCTCAAGTCCTTCATAAGCAGGTCAAACCAGCTGCCATCAATCCTGGCTCTCTTTTTCACACAATGCTGTAGATCGGGGGCGTAGGCAAAGAAAGGGTGGGCTGCTTAGGCCACTCTCCTTCATCAAAAGACCAGACCGCATTTAGATTTTTTTTTTTTTTTTTTTTTTTTTTTTTTTTTTTTTTTTTTTTTTTTTTTTTTTTTTTTTTTTTAGCTCCTTTCTTTCTTGTCTGTGCGCACTACAGTTGTATGTTTTCTTCCCGCGAGAGGTCCTAGAGAAACTCGGGAGAGAAGGCGCCTCCCTCCCAGAAAAAAAAATGACGGACAAGGCACTTCAAAACCCCATAAAACGTAATCACGTTATGCAATGGAACTGTCGAAGTTTTACAACTAAAGTAAATAACCTTAGATTTTTAGCATTTTCTTATGCTCCTGATATTATTGTGATGGAGCTCTTTGCTCTTCAGGATAGTCTGCCACATAATGAATGAATCTTCCAATACTTTGTGGGGTTCGAATCTTCCAATACTTTGTGGGGTTCCCTGCGGGAGAATAGTAGAGGTGAACAAGTAGTCAAGCTAATTAATGATTCTGATTTGATCCTTCTGAACGATGACAGTTGGGTGGGCGATAATGCCGGTAATTTGAGCTTTAGTGACCTATTTTAGGTTTCTTCAACAATAGCAGCCGTGCCTGTGGCAAAGGAACGCAAATTTAATGTAAAAAGATCAAACTGGGTCTTCTTCATACGGAGCGTCAAGCTCGAAATTGTTGGAGAAACCATAGATGAAAAAATAAAAAATATTCCAAAATCTATTTCAGATGTAGCGATGATATCCATTCCGAATACTACGACACATAGCATTAAGCATAAGAATTCCAAGGATGGGCTCCAGATTGTTGCAGGGCGCTGTGTGAACGCAATAACGTTTAAAGGCTTTTCAAAAATATCAATAACGAAAACTTTCGCAACTAGCAAGATCTAGGCTGCCCTAAAACGGAAGCCTGCAGCATCTGCAAATATGTGAAAACGAGAGAAATAGCATTACAGATTTTTCACTACACCTTACAATTGTTTTATTACATATAATAGAGCTTGGTGTAAACTTGTACTTAATTTTATGCTAAGGAAAATTATGGTAATTGGGTTTTTATTTGTACCAGATGAAACAGGGAAAACTCTATGCAAAGAAAAACTGCAGTATGTGTATTTATTTATTTTAACGTTATTTAAGGTAGTTTCAGTGTCATGAGGCAATTAGATTTTGTTAGGACACAGTTCCAAACAGTGTCATGCTGAATGAAAGCGAATGTATTTACCTCTTTTCATCGGCATCACTGTTCTCTGGCAAGTCACTCCAGAAAGGGCGCCGGTTCTTTGGCATCAGAGGACATAGCTTTTCAATAAAGTCTGACTTCTTGTCTGCTAGTATCCCCCACGCCTCGTTCCTCAGTGGGCCAATAATTTCCAGTTTGAAGTTTTTTCTTCAGGACTTGGATTTCACTGAAGTCATCTTCATCATGACTGGTTTTCACGTTGAGTATGTGGGACCCCTCCGAAACCGGACGACAATAATTTTCTGCAGCATGTGAACCACAGCCACTTTTCCTGCATTTGATTTCTGTATAACGCCACAAAAATCAAGAAAATCATACGCATTTCCTCCAAGCCGTTTTTTCAGCTCTGATCACACTCCATGGACGACATAAACATGCGACCCGGTTCAAAGTATTTAAATGTAATGTCCTCGGCCGCCATTAAATCACTGTTTATCAACAGCACCACAGAAGAAAATAAACACCAGTTCTTGTTCTGAGCAGTGCAGTTGTCCAGTCAAATGATGAAATGACCCATTTCACGTTCCTTTTGGGAAGGGCTTACAAATGCGGAGGTTATTTCTTCATCATTCCTGTTGGCAATGCCCTCGTGCCATACAACGGAGATCGTATTCTAGGCACCTTTACACTTTTTCAAATCAAGAAGGGCGAAAGAAAATCACAGTACGCGACAATCCGTTTCATAAAGATGGGTGTTGTTGCAAGGCATTCGTGGCAGAATAATCACTTTTTGTTGATCAACACTGCGAAGAGACTTCCTTGGGCCATTCCTTTTTAGCGTCCTCGCGGGACATCTCCCGTGCGGCTGTGATTAGAAATTGACAATGTGAAACAGAAAGGGCGTGGTCGAAGGAGCCCTAAAATCGGAAATAAAAGGAGGCTCAGTGACAGACATCGGCGGACTAGATTTCAGCCATGTTGTTTTGGCTCTTCCTGGTTATCCCATTTGAAGTGATCTAGGGCCCTTATCGTGATGGAACATAGTGGAAGGGAACGGGTTTTTGGACCTTGTGTTAATTTTTGGATCAATTAGAACAGGCTCAAGCATCCCCGCCTCGGATCACGCCACAGAGTTTATTTTTAGATTTGCATGTGACTATATTATGGAATAAGTAACTGATTTGAGTTTCATATTTAAGTAGTATATTAGGTAAACTTTTGAAATAAAGAATTATATAATGGATTAAATATCAGATTTGATTTCCAAGTGTAAGGTAATTTTTTAATAAATATATAATGGACTAGTATAAGATTAGAGTTTTAAGTTTGATAATATGTCAAGTTAGTTTAGCAAATAAGGAGTTAATTACTTTTGAGAAATCTCAGTCTACACTGGAGATTAACTTTCATCATCATCAGGAGCTAACGCCGACGGGGGCGCATAGCCGCGTCCACTTTTTGCTTCCACCTTTTGGGATCCCTCATGGCAAGCCGCCAGGCAGGGACTCGGCCCATCTCGAGCTCTTCCCGACAGGTTTGATCGATCTGCCCAAGCCACAACCTCCTATGTCGTCCCATAGGCCTCCTCCACTCAGGGTTGTCTCTTACAGAGACAACCTGATGACCAGGATCAGCCTGTGGAAAGTGAGCCAGGTGGCCATATAGCCTGAGTTGGCGATCCCGGATTGTGCAGGTAACAGGTCCTGTGCCAGTCTCACGGTGCAGCCGTTGGTTAGACACATGGTCCTGCCAACAGTACCCCATGATCCGGCGCAAGGACCTATTACAAAAGGCATCAAGACGAGACTCCAGGGCACTGGAAAATGTCCAGGTCTCACTACCGTAGAGCAAAACTGGCATTATCAGGGCCCTGAAAACCCGTAGTTTGGTCCTGCACAGGTACCAGCATCTCCAAATACTCTTGTCGAAATGCCTGCCCTGCTGCCTCCCTGGAGGCCCCTACCCCCCTGCGGGAACCGGCCGTAAGTATGCTGACTTCCTGGTCTGACAGCCCAGAGTTATGAACTGCACTACCTAGGTATTAAAGCTCTCTGTGACTTCAATGTCCTTGCCGTAAGCACGTACCGACCGAACAGGTTCTTCTAGCAAGTCCCTAAAGTCCTGGATCTTGGTCTTGATCCAGGAGGTCTCTAGACCCAAGGGCTTTGCTTCATTACTAAATGCATCGAGAGCCACCACTAGAGTTTCCAAAGACTCAGAATAGCAACATCATCGGCAAAGTCAAGGTCTGTAATCTTAATATTACCCAGTGTTGCTCCACAGTGACTTTGAACAGTAGCTGTGCCTAGTATCCAGTCCATGCAAGTGTTGAAAAGTGTTGGTGCAAGAACACAGCCTTGCCTCACTACTGAACTGACAGGAAAGAAGCTTGACAGGCCCCCACCACACTTAACAGCATTTTCAGTACCAGTATACAGGTTTGCTATTAGTTCAATAATCCTTGTTGGAATTCCTCTCAGTCTCAGGATCTCCCAGAGTGATTCTCGATGCACTGTATCGAACGCCTTCTTGAGGTCGATGTAGGCTGTGAGCAGCCCACGTCCGAATACACGACGGCGCTCTACAATGACTCGGAGCGCAAGGATACGGTCTATTGTTGACTTACCAGGAGTGAATCCAGATTGCTCTGACCTCTGATGCCTTAGTAGATGGTCTCTAATACGCGTCAGAAGGATGCGGGCAAGAACCTTGCCTGGTACACTGAGGAGTGTGATGCCGCGATGATTGCTGCAGTCCCTTCGGTCCCCCTTCCCCTTCCAGAGAGGGATGACCACACCCCTCAATAGGTCAGGGGGAACGGTACCAGACTGCCAGATGGCAGCCAGGACAGCATGCAATCCCCACACCATAGGTTCACCACCAGCCTTTAACAGTTCAGCTGGGATGCCGCAAATGCCCGCTGCTTTACCACTCTTCTGCTTGGAGATCGCCTCCCTAACTAAAGTTAGGGAGGATGGGTCCTCGCTAATGGGTGGGTCCGGCAGCGGAATCACGGCACTACCCACATCCAAGTTAACTGTTGGAGGGTCAACCTGATACAACTGCTCAGTCCAACGCTTCCGCACCGCAACAGGATCTGAGACGATCTGGCCACCTACACAGGTGACTGCAGTCACCTGTGAAGAGGGCTTGGAATTCAATTTTCTCAGGGCTTGGTCTGTAGGACGAAGGTCATTTACTAAGAAATGGCCTTCGACCTCCTCAGCAAGACTCCTAATCAACTGTTCCTTGTCCCTTCTTAACAGAGACCGAGTTCTGCGCACCTGAGAACAGTGCAAATCCTGATCCCCTGCCAGACGAGCTGCACAGTAAGCATCTGTGGCTTCCAGTGTCTCCTGAGAGATTAAATTCTTGTTCTCGGGCGTTCTCCAATCGATTCTTGGGCTGCATCAAGCGTTTTGCGCTTGAAGGTGTCCCGCAGAAGTACAGGGTCTGTGAGATTGTCAAGTGCAGTGAACCGATCAGAGATTGTCTCAGCAAATCTCCAAGCACACTACCTCTCCTTCAGCCTGTCCAGATGAAACACCCTAGGGTGATCATTGGGCCGCTGGGGAGTTCTGAAGTGAACCCGGAGAGTAGCCACAACCAATCTATGATCAGTACCACAGAACTCGGCACTCCTATACACCCTGCAGTTCTGGAGTATCCTCCAACGAGCACTAACGAGAATGTGGATCTCCTTGGCTGCATTACCCGCATCGCTGTACCATGTCCAACGATGTGGTACTTGGTACTTGGCCGCTGGTACCAGGAGCCAGAAATCCTCAATTTTTGAGATCTTGCAAAATCCCGGAAAAGGAGGGAATTCTCGCTGCCGGTATTAACTCCCGAACCATGAGGACCGACTAACATCTCGTAGCCAGCTCGATCACAGCCAGATACCGCATTGAAGTCACCCAGAACAATACGAATATCTTACCGGGGACAACTGTCTGCCACAGACGCAAATTTGGCGTAGAACATCTCTTTCATGTCAAGTTTACAAACATCGGTAGGAGCGTACACAGCAATAAGAGACATGAAGCCAAAAGACAGCTTCAGTCTCATTACCATTATACACTCATCGACTGGAGTAATCTCTATCACCGAGGGCTGGAGCCTATTGGAGATAGCTTTGGCTACTCCCTGAAGATGGTGACCATCGCTGCGGCTTGACCAGTAACAGGTATAGCCACCTACACTGATTGTTCCGCTGCCAGGTCTTCTCACCTCCGAGAGAGCAGCCACCCCCACTCTCAGCCTCCCCAGTTCCCTCGATAGCAGGGGCAACTGATCATCCTGACGCAAAGAGCGGACGTTCCAAGCCCCCACCCTCACTTAACGCCTGAGGTTAACCCTCGGGCAGTCGCTCCGGGTGGACGCCACCTCTCTGCCCCCGCCGACGCTGCCCCACCTAAAAGGCGGCAGGCTGCAGGACCCATCATCCACCTTTGGGGGTCCTTAGGGCTTTGCCCCACAAGCTTCATATTGGGCTGGCGGCTGCCAGAACGCAGGCGGGACAAAGAGCTCCCGTTCCCATCCTGCGCCCCATCAGCCACCCTCCCAACTGGGCCCGCAGCGCACCTCTCTCGCTGGGTAGGAGGGACGATTTCCCTCCCCCCAGCATTACCGTTTATTGAAAGCACTGCCAGTGGGTTATTCTCTGGGGGGAGGAGGACTGGCAAGGCCCACCTACCCCGAACCTCCCACTGACCCCAGGGGGCTTAGGGGTAGGAGTTAGTACAGGGCCAGGGCGTGTCCACACGCCGGTAGGCAATGACCCTGTACCTCTGGGGCCTCCTGCTGCTCCGAGATCCCCTACAGTTCAGCCTGGTACCGCAAGGTGCCAGTTTCCATAGGTGGCCACGAGGAGGCACTGCAGAAGTCTCGATGGTGGAGAGGCTATGCACTGGCAAGGGAGACATGCAGCGCTGCTCCCTTTTTCGCACAAGGCTAGCCAGCGGTGGCAGCTACAAGCGAGGAGGCATGCAAGCGCTTAACACTATCTAGGCTACCACACCATCACTTCACACCACCCTGCGCATGAAGCACACACCCAGTAACTTTGTGTTTGGATAAATTTGGCAATCCTCTAAGTATGTATTAGTTTTTTTTTTTTTTTTTTAAGTTTTGGCTTTGAATTAGTAAATTGTTTGATGTCAATTTAAGGTTCTAAGCGTTCGCTTAATATATTGCCATTAATGAGATATATTTCCGGATATTTTCTTGATATGTATTAATTTACTTTTTAATGGAGATAATCTTAACTTTTGATTTAGTAACTGTGTAAAGATATTGAAGTAGTATTTTAATGACATGATTTGAGTATTGCATATAATTTCATTATTTTTGTTAGATAATTTGTTGATAATTAATAGGAACAATTGCTTTAATTTCCATATTGAGTACTAAAGTTACCTGTTCTGATTTTGTAACATAACATTTTGCTTTCAGTGAATTTATATTTTATTTTTATTAATCGAAAGTCGTAGAAATGTTGCATATTCAGATTGGTGCAGTGGTTGTATTTAATTATGAAAAATTTAAATGTTCTTTGAGTGGCACATTAATTTGTATGATTGGTGTTGCTTATTGGCTAATTTCATTTGATTAATAAATAATCTATGAATTTTTCATAGTTAACTTTTCCTCACACTTATCTCAACTGAATAATACAAGTTTACCGAGTTAAATCTGTGAGAATAATCTGACTAATATGAAATATGAATTTTGAGAATAATATCAAGACTGATTCAAGACTGCAGTAAATGATAGATGCAATAATGTTACCTTGCTATACCACAGGTTTTGCAGTTTCTGCATATGACGTATCCCGTACACTAATAGAAAGCCTTAAGGACTGGTTCTGATACACCAATCATGTGTATAAGTATTTCATGAATCCAGTAGATGGCATATCTCAATTTCGAATCCTGCACTCTTCCATTTTAGGGCAGTAGGGCTTGCAGAACAATTAGACAAGCAAGAGACTCCTGCCGGAACTTTGTCTCCACAATTAACAGCAACACTAAAATGTCACATGTTTGGTCCACTATTAATAAGATGATTAAGAAAAAAACTCAAAATTAAAAACATTATTCACGAGGGCATAATTTTCTATTCGCCTAGACTGTGCTAATGCACTCGCCAGGCAATTCTCATATACAAGCAGCTCAGACAATTACCATCCCGCATTCCTGACCACCAAGGAAGCGGCTGAGGTACAATCTATACACTTTGCCATAGGAGATGATTTGGATTACAATAAAGATCTTGAAATGGATGAGCTTGTCTGAGCCCTAGAAGCCTGTAAAGGAGTCCCCAGGCCCCGATGAGATTAGGTATGAGATGGTAAAGCCTATTAAAGCCAGACTTTTACAACCTCATGGCACTTCGCCCACATTATTCCCATATGGAAAGGAAGGAAAGGAAGGGAAAATCCAAGATCCGCCATCTCTTACTGTTCAGTTGCGTTGACAAGATGTTTATGCAAGATCATGGACCGAATTCCCAACAGTGGGCTATTGCATTTTTTTAATTCCAGAAATTTTCTAGCTGACGAACAGTGCGGCTTCTGAAATGGACGCCAAACTCTTGAGCATCTAGTAAAACTGGACGGTCATATTCAAGAAGCAATTACCAAAAAGCATATGGCGATATGGCCTACTCAAAAAAACTTTATACTTTTAGAAAACTCAATGATGTTACCAACATCATTCCTGTGCATGATCAATGACATCTTACAAGCCCCCTCTCGGAATGTTAATTACAAATTGTATTCTAATGGCTGTACATTACGGCATTTCAGCAATAATGCAGAATTCTCGGCTAATCGCATCCAACTGACCCTGGACATGATTCATAACTGGAGCCTCCGGTGGTGTTTTATGTTTTCCACAAGATTGAGTATTGGGGTAATTGTTTCACATTGCAAGATGCCGAACACCGGGCCAACTCAAGACAATCACCTAATACCTATTTAAAATTCTGCTAGATTTCTCGGTCTACTCTAATCGTAGACGATTGATCACATTGATCAATTAAAGAATAAATGTCAAAGAGAACTTAATTTACTAAAAGTACATTTATGGAAATAAATGGAGAGTTGATAGAAAGTCTTTGTTAACGATATATATAGCCCTAATTAGATCTAAAGTAGCTTATAGGTCAATCGTGTATGGCTCGGAATCGAATTCAAATTTGAAAGGATTGGATGTTGTGCAGAATGTTTGTTTGCATGTGTCTTGGAGCCTCGAAGTGCACTCGAATCGAGTCTTGAAGTGGAGTCAGGAGTACCTCCCCTCCGACTCAGATGCGGCCAGCTGGCACTGACCTTTTCCACAAGTGGTTCGAGACCCGAGCCATCCTAGTGGCAATGGTGGCATTAGGCCCTTTACCACACGGCTCCACGACCCCGTTGAGAAAGTCAGTGTAGATCTCTACCATCGACACACCCAATTTTGCCATCATGGAGGCCTAGCTTCCATCAGCCAAGGCATAACAAATATAAAAGAAAATGGATAATTAACCCATTGGCCGCGGTATTATGCAACATGGCGTGTAGTCCCCTAGTTTTATTTATTTTCGACTCAGGCGACGCATGGGACCGCACTGGAGTGTGCGCGCGTGGCGGTGCTGCCTTCCCTCTTTCGCGCAAATGTGTCTGTTTATTTATATCTGAGAAAAAATAAGTATGCAAAAATCTGCAAAAATTTGCAAATACATGCAAACATATGTAAATAAGCTCAGAAAGAGTGGCGGGCCTGGTTTTAGCACGCGCCGAAGGCGAACAACTCATTTAGCGGGAAACAGCCCATCGCACACGCGGGCCCGGGGTGGTGGGCCTGGGGCCTGTAAGGCTTGGCGGCTGATGTTCCCTGGGCTCCCACACAGAACCGACCGCTGCTCGAAGGGATCGGCTGTCAATTGCACGGTGCATCATATGATGCCATCCGCAGCCAGTTAACATAACCGGAAAATATAGACTTTATTTGCAGCATCCTTATCTGGACATTCTTGCAGTACTTTGATTTTTTGGCTGACGAATTTCAAGTAATTGCTAGTCTGCGTTCCGCCCACACAGGCGTGCCAACCTGTCCATTTAGTTCGTTAATACGCATGCGCGACCCATCGCCGAATATGAAAAATACCAATTCTTATATTTTATTTTGTAACTTCATTTAGCCATTTAAGAATCATTTAAAAGATATTTCATCATGAAACGCATGTGAAAACGGTAAAAGGTTAACAAGGAGAACATAACGTTTATTTCATGGGTCAAATGAGAAAATGAAACAATACTTGACTTGGCAACATTGATAAATGGGGATAAATAATCGTTTAAATTTATTTACGTGACATACATTTATATTTAAACTCTTGAGAGATTATTTATGGTTACTTTTCAATAAGAACATGAATTTGAATAAATAAAAATATAATACATGTGTTTTTAGATTTATCAAAATGCAGACAGATGAATAAACACCGTCGAAGTAGAGTTGCAGAACAAAACATTCAAATTTGTATACATATTGATAAGAAGCAAGGAATCCTTAGAATAAAGCTCCACAAATAGTAAAATCACCGTTTCTTTTTGTCTTGAATATAGATGATGTTCATGATGTATAATAATAATGATAATAACAGTAATAATAATAATGATAACAGGAGAAAATGATCATATTATTATTATCATTACTATTATTATCATCATTATTGTTATTATCATAAGTATCGTAATCGAAATAATAAGCAAGATTTTTTTTTTCCATCTTCAAATCTATCAGGTATCAAGAGATGAATTTATTACCCATAATTCTAGCATGTGGTGTGGTATCAGGCCTAAGCTATTCAGATCTCAGTTACAATATAACTATGTTACTTTTTAAACATGTAAAGAAACCGTCGTGCCACGGGACGCTCCGTGTGCAGGGCTATTTCTACGGAAATTCGTCTGCTAAACGGAAACAAAAGACGACCGACAGATGGTGACGTCACTATAGACATTTTTCCATAGGCTGTACTTTTGTTATTTCTTAAGACTAGATGGTTTAATGCAAATGAAAAGTGTTAAAAGTAATATTGGGATATTTTCCATCTCCAAATGAATTTACCATGAAAATTGCTGAAACCATCTTGGTATGAACTGATATGATTATGCTTACCTAGCTTTCATCCGATGTCACTTCAGTTGGGTCTAACAGCTGGGCATCATCAAAGGCAGAGCCTCAGTCCCAAAATGTTTTTAAACCTTCACCCCTGCAACACACTCCCTATGAATAGTCATATAATTTTTAGATAAATCGTTTACAGGTTCAATGTCAGATTTTCTTGTTATACATCTAATACATTTTCTATAAAGAGATACGGGTGCATTTTATATTGTTGTGTTATTACATTATAGGCTTAATAATTTATTGTATATTGTTTTATGCAGTGCAATATACAAGGGAGTAACGTAGGGAATCTTATAATCATCTGCCTGACCCTACGCACAATCTAATAGTCAATCATCTATAATAGTTTATGGTTCAGTTTTATTATTTATATCCGTTTTCTTTCTCATCTAATGTTTAGAAAACGACAGAAATGCTGCTACGGAAAAGCTGCCAGTCCTGTCCCAATGTGAGAGAGCTGGTTTTGTTCAGGTGATATTATACTTTGACCGAGGTTTCCTACGCCCGACAACGCCGATGCTCCACTCAGTGGCTTGGAATTAAACGCAAGTATTTGTTTCTGCAGGTAAAGTCTATTAAAGAGAAATGGAAAACAGCAAATTTTAATGATTGAATATTAACATTAATCTTTTTTTAGCTTTGTAACCAAATTCTTGGTATTACAAAATACTTTTGGATAACCGATCGCATGGATTTTGGTATCGATGGATTCATCCTCTAGTGCACGTATATGTAGGAATTATGCGCGCCAGACCCCCCCCCTACAAACCCCTACATTATTGGCCCCGAGGGCAAGGGAGGGCAGGAAAGGTACCAAGGAAATTCCTAGTAAAATATGAATGCTATACACAGAATTAATCACTATACTGTCTAATACAAGAGCTGCAACCAAAGAAAACAAAGAATCCTCCACGTAATCATGGCAGGAGAGAGCGTCGGACTACTTGGCATCAGGCGTTCCTGCACGTCGGTTGTACACATTACCCTAATGATAATACATGGAGGATTCTTTGTCTTCCATTGTGGGGGTTGGGGGGGGGGGGGAAAGCAACCAGGAGGGGGTCGTAGGAGCCACAGCCCCCTGCATTAGACAATATAGTGACAGATAGTATCAATATTGTAGCGTGGTTAAGTGTGGGGGCACCGACACTCACCCTACTACAGGAGCTGACGAGTGATCCTCGGACCGTAGAGAAGATGTGGGCATGGGCATGGGGAAAAGCCGGCCATTTCTACCTCCTACAGGAGAGGACATAAAAACTGTTCATGTGCACGCCTTTATTCACGAAGCACTACTGCTACTACAGCCTCGAAATCACAGATGAGGCACGGGAAAACACTTGGCATCAAGGTAGCACCGCAGTATATCAGAAAATATCACAGCACAAGAAAATCCAGAAATCAGGAATCCATCCCAGCCCACACTCACACCTCTCCACAGTCAAGGTCACCCGCCAACTGCCTTCTGTGGCGACTCCATGGCGCGTCACGGTAGGGGTAGCCAAGTATCCAAATTGTAAGAGGTTTGAGTGTGGGTTAAACGAGCTCCTATCGAACCCAAAACTTACTATGTATACTTCTGGAGGTGTGGCGTTTATAAAAAGGGCAAGGGCTTGCCGAAAGGGCATCAGAAAATGGCATTAAAATAAAAAGTAAACATCCTAAGTGGGCAACATGCCAAACCTCCGGAAGGGCCAGTACCCTAAAACAATACGCACAAAGAAATTTAAAATCATAACGGTAAAACTAAAAGAACATCAAAACACAAACATAAAATATCAATATATAAAATTGACTAGTAAAAATAAATCACAATAAGAACAAACACAAAAACTTCACAACACAGCACGAAGCTCAGGAGCTTTAAGGCGTATTATAGTTCGGATCAACTGTTCAGAGTTCGATCCACAAAAGCACAAAGTCATAGCTCCCAAGCTCGTAGGCATACCGACTCAGACGGTTGCTCTTTGTGCGCCTGGAAAATACCTCCACCAGAGGCTCGTGATCGGTCCAAACTTCAAAACGTTGACCATAGATGTACGGGTCAAAGGCTCGGACAGCTTCCACCACAGCAAGAGCCTCCAGGTCAATGACAGCATATCGTGTCCCAGCGTCTTTCAGGGTGCCGGACCAGTAGGCGACAGCATGAGGCACACCCTCTGCGTCACGCTGAAGAAAGGCCCCACCTAAAGCCTGTGTGCTGGCGTCGCAGTGCACCTTGAAAGGTCGACTGAAGTTCGGCAGGCAAAGCACTGGGTTCCTTACCAAGGTGGCCTTCCAAGCGGTGAAGGCCAGCTGAGCAGCGTCTCCCCACACGAACTTCACCCTTTTCTTGGTAAGGGCTGTCAGGGGCTTAGCCATCACCGCGAACCCCTGGATGTGGCGACGGAAGAAACAACAAGCACCCAGGAAGCGGCGGACATCCTGAAATGAACGAGGTCACTTCATGTCAGCAATGGCAGCAGTCTTGTCGGGGTTGGGTCTTACACCCTCAGGACCAACAATGAAGCCCAAGACCTTCACCTGGTGCTTGGCAAGCTCACACTTCTCCAGGTTTAGCTTCATCCCTGCGTCATTCAAAAGGGCTAGTGTCTCCTGGAGATGCTGCAGGTGTTCATTGAAGCTGGCCAATGCAACCACCACATCGTCCAGATACGCGAGGGTGTGACGTTCCAAGACAGAAGCCAAGACAACGTTCATGGTCCTCTGGAACGTCGTCGGTGCAGTTGAGAGGCCGAAGGGAAGTCTGCGAAACTGCAACAGTTGATAGCCGTCACCGAAGGCAGTCTTTTGGCGATCATCAGGGTGCACAGAGATGGCCCAGTAGGCTGACCGGCTGTCGAGAACAGTGAACCAGGTGCGCCCTGTTAGAGTCCAGCATCTCATCAATGCGGGGAAGAGGGTAGGCGTCTGGGGTCGTCACCCGAATTAGGCACCGGTAGTCGACACAAAACAGTGAGTTCCATCCCTCTTCTTGACCAGTACCACCAGTGACAGCCAAGGGCTCGAGGATGGTTCAATAACGCCTTGGATCAGCATACGGTCACACACACTGCATATCACTTCCTTCTTCTGTGGAAGCCTCCACTGTCGCACACAAACTGGGGTATCGGTTGTAGTGACGATACGATGCTGCACTCCTGGAACATGCCCTACTGCCAGCTTGTCTCCTGAGAACAGAGTTGGGAAAAGGTCTATCACTTCAAGCAGCTGCCCCTCCTGGTCTGCTGTCAGATGCCCAGGGCAATGGGAAGGGGAGTACCGACTGCCTCAGTGCCACCAGTACCTGAGTCTACAGCAGCACAGGCAGCCTCCAACTCCGTCATGCTGACAAGCTTCATCCAGGGCAGGTGTGTCCGGAAACACGAAGAAGTCCTCGTCCTCGTACCCAAAGTCCAGACATGCAGTACTGCGGTAAACATCGTCCTGGAACTCACCACAGTCCAAGAACTAGTCCTCCTTTGGGAACTCTTCTGACTCCAGGTCTGGAGTGGCTGTGGCCATCAAGCGCTCTGCAGAGGGCTTGTTGTCTGGGGTGTCAGAGGTCATCGCAGAGGTTGGGACTGTGCATGCCACCTCCTCTGGTTCCAGGAAAGAAGCATACCCCAGCACAGTACCTGGGCGAACCTTCCGTGGCTTCAGGTACGAGTTAACAACCCACACACTGGGACGGCGACCCTGGAAAGTCACAAGGGTGCGGGGAACGGTGAGGCGATCGGTGCAGGTCTCAACAACGGCCAGGCGTGTGTCATGAGGAGAGCTGCGGGTCACAGTAGCAGCCACAAATTTGCCAGACCTAGCCTCTACCAGTCTCCTCAGCTACGTGGACAGGCGAGACGGCTACCGATGAAGGTGACTGCGACAGCTCAGGAGTCTCGACTGCTTCAGGGGTTTCGTCAGCAACATCATGGCAAGCAGGCACATGATAACCAGTTGTGCCCCCTCTGGTGAACAATATTCTGTGACGGCAGCCATCCAACTCCTCGTAGTTCTTGGCAGAGAGACCTTCAAGGACCATGCGGACAGGGAAGCGGTGTTACAAGTCCATTCCCATCAAGATGTTGCCAGGGAAGCAAAGACCCTCTACAACACAGGTCCAATGGGTGACACTCAGCTTCGGATGGATGGTGAAGGCAAGATCCACTTCTGCCACGGCAGGGGTCGGCTGGCCTGACGCGCTGTAAAGCTATTGAGCTGGCGTGCAAGCGGACTCCTGGTAGGCGTGTAGCGACCTCCCTCTTCACCATCGTCACCTCTGACCCTGTGTCTAAAAAGCAGGAAAACGGCTACCCCTCCATTTCAAGGACTATCATGGGCCGTCCAGTGAACCTAGTTCTTGGCTGGCTGTTCAGTTCCTGTTGAGCTAGCACGGCTGCCCGCAAGCTTGGACACTCCACCCAAGCAGCCTTGGCCAAAGGGACACGTAGCTCTCAGGTGCCCTGTCTCACCACAATTGTAGCACTGACCTCTTCTTGCCCAGCAATCACTGGTGTGATGGCCCTCCATCCGATGGTAGTCACACCAAGGTCGCTGCCGACTTCCCATCCTGCGAGACCATCTGCGGGGTGATGTTGCGGCAGGGGTTCGAGCTGGCTGTGAACCTGTGTCAGGAACAGCGGATACAGGTGTCCCACCAACCAGCGCCGCTTGAGGTAGAAGGTCCCTGTAAAACTCAAAGCCAGGTGTGGTTGACTCAGGATATTGCCCTGGGTGGTACAAGCCCAGGACCATCCTGTAACGTGCTAGGCTGAGGTGGCCCCATCCTCAGGAGCCCGTGAACATCCGGAAGGGTGTGTCTCGCCCCAACCACAGAATCCCAGACGGCCTGGCACTTCTCGGCCATCTTACGAGCAGAGGGGAAGTCGTGCCAGAGTAGCTGTCCACAAAGCCAACCTGGTAGTCCTTCCCGGAAGGTGCGCTGCATCAGCCCCTCAGCATTCCCGATGTCTTGTGGATAGTTGCACACACCTTGCTGCACTGCCAGTTCCACTGAGCGAAAGAGGTCCAGCGGCCCCTGACCTACTGCCATCCTTGCCTGGCTAAGTATATCGTAAAAATGCTGAGCCGTGGCCACACCACGGAACTGGTCCCGGAGTTGAGCCTTGAAACTCACCCAGTCCTGGATGCTGGGGAACACAGGACTGTTTAGCACCAACCAGGCATATCCACTTACCCTGCTACGTGCCATGCGGATGTAAGCCTCGGAAGTGGCAGGCTGGGTCGAAAGCTTGATGCTGGATATCCAGGACTCCAGCTCCTGACTTCGCTGAATACCCAGGGAGGCAGGCGTCTCACCACAAAAGACGGGCACCTCATCACGCTCGCTGGCCAGTGTAGAGCGAGGACAGGCGTGACCACACAGTTGAGCTGGCACTGACTGGGAGTAGGGCGGCATACAATTCGCAGCTAATGGAGGTGCCATGTGTAGATGGGCAGGGGGCTGCGAGACTGCTGTAGCTTGCTGCAGGTGCAGCCTATACTGTGTCGACTGAGGCAGCACTGAAGGTTGCAGATGAGCCGCAGGCCCGGTACGGCCCCCGACAACATGGGTGGTGGTAGCTGCAATCCGGCTGCAGACGAGGAAGCTGACTCTCTAGAGGTAGCAGTTGTAACCCACTGGTGCCCTAGGGTGTCTCTCCTGTCTCCTGCATCAGCATCTGGCTGGCCACCCAACACAGGAGCCAAGTACGAGGCTACAGGTGCAGGACGCTGTGTACTTACAGTCACAAGTGGAGGCAGACGAGGCGGCTGCTCAGCGACCTCCTCGCTACGAGGCTGAAGGGTTGACAAGGGTGGTAGCGTAGCAGCAGCGGCTGTCACCATCCCCTCGGCAGCGGTGGACAGTGTGGGCTGCTGGCTTTTCAGGAGAGTCGCCAACGCCTGCATCTGTGACTGCAACTGCGACTGCATCTGTGACTGCAACTACGACTGCATCTGTGACTGCAACTGCGACTGCATCTGTGACTGCAACTGAGACTGCATCTGTGACTGCAACTGCGACTGCATCTGTGCCTGCATGCGGGTCAGCTGGTCCCCTATCTGCGCACCCAGACGGTCCATGAGCCGGGCTTCCAATTGGGCCAGTTGTGCTTGCGGCAGTTCCAGGACACTAGCCGCAATAGCCCGGGCATCAGGCAGCACACCTCCCGAAGCCATGGGTGGTGCGTCCTCAAGTCCTGCGTCCTCCGGGGTCGGTGGGCGAGACCTTGGCTGCAAGGTCTTATTGAGGGGCATGGCAGGCAGCAACTGCGAACTGTAGGGCTGTGAAGTTTGCGACCACAAACTATACTAGGCTGGCCCACAGCCCTCCACGTCACTGCACTTTGGGCACGACACACTGGCAGTATACCAGCACCCCTGCGGACAAGGACAATGCGTTATTCACTAAGCACAGTTCACATACACAGGCACCACAGAAATAAATAAAAGGTAATTGTTGAAGACCGCGACGCACCCTCGCAGAGACTAAGTCGAAAAAAAATGATGTTTTTCTGCATGAAATCCTATGATTTCATCGATTTTCGGCGTTGTTTCTTTTGCGAATGAATCGTTCAGGAGATCGAGTACCATTTCTCCATCGACGATCTTGATTTGATAGTCCCGTTAGCAGGGGAGGGCATGAAGTATATCAGGGAAATTATGGGGTAAAACAAGCTTAAATAAGAAGAATAACGATCAAGGTAATTGTTGAAGACCGCGACGCACCCTCGCAGAGACTAAGTCGAAAAAAATGATGTTTTTCTGCATGAAATCCTATGATTTCATCGATTTTCGGCGTTGTTTCTTTTGCGAATGAATCGTTCAGGAGATCGAGTACCATTTCTCCATCGACGATCTTGATTTGATAGTCCCGTTAGCAGGGGAGGGCATGAAGTATATCAGGGAAATTACGGGGTAAAACAAAAATAAGAAGAATAACGATCAAAAATGCGTAAAACTAGCACAAAAAGCGCTTAAAATCGGCCAATGAAACTCTACGGATGTAACCGCCATCTTTGAAAGTTTACGGACTGACCCGAAATAAATCAAAAAATCTACGGGAACCCAACCCACATTTCGGCAAAAAATCTACGGGAATTCACACGTTCCAACCCCCAAAAACGTATTGACCAATAAACCAACCAACCTAATCTATCAATATAAATTGTCGTGACTAGAAGTGCCCTTCGGGCACTGCCCGAGGGGAGGGTTAATGGGGGGCAAGCCCCCCAACACCCCCCAGGACACATTCTCTCCCCCACGGTATGTACGGCAAGACAGAGCTGCATTCACACCGTAAAATAATAAACCAAATACCTTTATATCCGGAAACGTGAAACTTTCGTTTCTTTGTACTGTTGGGATTGCTTCGATTTTAATCACCTTTTTCGTCCTTGATGGGCTCAGATATAAAACTGGGATGGTTACTGAAGTCGAATTATTCTCCGATGCCACTGTAAAGGTCTTAAAAAAGAACCCAGAATCAACACAACATTGGAAACGCAACATTTCTCACCGGCTTTCAATCTCGAAATGAGCGGTATGGTGAGCTGTCAACCTGTGGCTGGCGCAAGAAAGTGTGAAACACTCGATGCGCAGGATTCGATATGAGGGTATAGATAAATATAAAAATATGCAATTGAAGTATAATAACATTACTAAAAGACTTTAAAGGTATAAATGCGTACCAGCAGACACAGATAATTAGCCAAATATCGTTTTGACAAGCGCGTAATGATACACGGACTAGTTCGCGAACGCAAAAATGCGTTCGTGGGTCAGTGTCATGTTTTTCCTAGCAAGGTAAACAAGCTCATCGACTTTGAATTTGAAAGGCGACCGCGCGTTATATTTTCGTCATTTAGCGGTGACTATAAGGCCGGTGCATCTTAAACTATACGCTATCCCCTTCTATTTTTCCCGCTCTATAAGATGGCGGTGTCCATTTTCCTCTATCTACGCGCGTCGCGGTCTTCAACCTCTACCACAATAATAAGTAAACAACTAAAATCGAAAAACAATAAAATGAAATCCAAGAAAAGCAGCAGCAAAACCTGCTACAAATAATACCCATTAAAGTTGAAGTAAAAAGCTAGAAAAAACAAGCCCAATAAAACAATAAAATTACCCATAAGAGTTTAAAGTTGAAAATAAAAAAATACTAAAAACCCATGACATTTAAGTAAAACAGAAAATACCATAAAAACAAGGCGTGGGCATGGAAGTAAACAAAACCCTATCCCTCGCTCGCCACCACGAATCTGTAGCGTGGTTAAGTGTGGGGGCACCGACACTCACCCTACTACAGGAGCTGACGAGTGATCCTCGGACCGTAGAGAAGATGTGGGCATGGGCATGGGGAAAAGCCGGCCATTTCTACCTCCTACAGGAGTGGCCATAAAATCTGTTCATGTGCACGCCTTTATTCACGAAGCACTACTGCTACTACAGCCTCGAAATCACAGATGAGGCACGGGAAAACACTTGGCATCAAGGTAGCACCGCAGTATATCAGAAAATATCACAGCACAAGAAAATCCAGAAATCAGGAATCCATCCCAGCCCACACTCACACCTCTCCACAGTCAAGGTCACCCGCCAACTGCCTTCTGTGGCGACTCCATGGCGCGTCACGGTAGGGGTAGCCAAGTATCCAAATTGTAAGAGGTTTGAGTGTGGGTTAAACGAGCTCCTATCGAACCCAAAACTTACTATGTATACTTCTGGAGGTGTGGCGTTTATAAAAAGGGCAAGGGCTTGTCAAAAGGGCATCAGAAAAAGGCATTAAAATAAAAAGTGAACACCCCAAGTGGGCAACACGACCACTCGTTCGCATAAGCGAATCCATGAATCCGGGCGCGTTCGTGTAACAAAATACGTAACTACAATATTATTTATATTTTACCCTGTAATTTCCCCGGTACCTTTCATGCCTTCCTCTGCTATTGGGACCAAGATTATCGCTAATGGTGGGTGGGTGGGTGAGTCATGGCACAATTTCGATATATTTGGTTGGTAGAGAGAGAGGAATCCATCGACCCAAAAGCGTCGCAATTGGTTATGCGAAGGTATTCTGTAAAATTACCAAATCATCAAATGGGAAAGATACATTTTGAACTTAAGAGAGAATAGCAAACGGAATACGAAGGCCGTTGAGGATTGACATAAAGCCAACCTTTCATCCTTTTAGCACGGCTCTTACACTTGAGCATGTGGATAGAAAGGGACGAAGAGAAGGAAAAAGCAAGGTAGAGAAAAAAAGACCTTGCAAAATTAATTGAGACGAGGGTTAATGTCCAAGGTAGAAGTGGTCCCCTACCTTGGGCCTCGTTCTTCGTCTTCTTATGCTGCGTTCACAACTCCTTGATGGACAAGATGTTTTGACCATTCGAAACCTATACTTTCTCGTCCGACAAGTTGTCCATCTCGTCCACCTCACCCTCCTTCGCATCTGGGCGAACAGGACGAGATGAAGTCATTGTAGCATTTGTATGTAAGCATGTAATTTTATTGGGTAATGGGTAATTTTATTGCCCTTTATTGATGTTATCAAAGGGCATTCTAGAGTTTGTCAGGTGTAGGTAGGTTAATTATGCATCAAAGGAGTTGTAAAACCTATGTTGCGAGTGAAATAAAAGACACCGGTATGATGAAACAGTTTAATCTTTACTTTCGAGTTGGTTGCATTCTGGGCAGCAAAGGTCTTTGAGGTTCCGAACGCGAGCTGACCGCTTTTCCGTAGCAGTATTTCTCCAGTTCTCTAAACACCAAATAAGAAAACGAATATAAATAATAAAATTGGACAACACACTATCATAAACTGATAAATATTAGATTACATTTACGATGCGTAGGATCAGAGTCTAGTGACTAAGATTCCCTGCATAACATTCTTGTTTATTGCAGTGCATAAAACATTATACAATAATTACATTACCATGTCAATAATATAACATTCAGCAACATAAAATGCACCTGCATCTCTCTGTAGAAAATGTATTAGATGTGTAACTTAGAAAATGCGACATATTCTTATTCAGTAAACGATTTATCTAAAAAATATAGGACTATTCATAGCGAGTGTGTTGTAGGACTGAAGGTTTAAAGTCACTCCATGGGACTGTGGTTCTACCTTTGGTGATGCCCAGCTGGAAGACCCAGCTGACGTGACATCGAATAAAATTTCCGCCTCGATGGCCTTCGGTCTGCAACATCATATCAGTTCATACCAATGGTTTCAGCATTTTCTTGTTTGATTTATTTGAACATAGGAAAATATCTCAATAATGTTTTTTACCACTTTTCTTTTATATTAAACCATCTGTAGTCATATAAAATTTAAAAATACGGCCTTCCGATGAAAATCCCGTAGTGACGTCACCACCTTTCGGTCATCTTTTGTTTCCGTTTAGCAGACAAATATCCGTTGAAATCCAGCCCCCGGTCCTGACAAGTTGTCTGAACGAGCACGACGTGGAATACTGAAAGTAGCATTATCCCCATACGACAACAACAGGCACAGAATTCGGGGTGTGTGGGCTTGCGCTGCATTTCACGCCTTGCTACCAATCTCATAAAACAACCCCTTAGTTTGAAGGACATACTATGCTAGATCCGCGTTGTAGCAATGTTACAAAGTGGAGCTACACCTCACTTTTGACTGTAGTGGCATTTGATCTTATTTTTATTAGTATTTTTGTTATTACAGCTTTGTTTAATTTTATATCGTTGTTATTCTACAACCAATATCATTATCGTGATTATATTGTTTAGCACCACAATCAATTATAAGCACTTGCATTGTAATTTATTGTTTTTTATTATTATTTATTATTTTATTATCATTATTACCATTACTACTATGTTTTTGCTGCTGCTGCTGCTGCTATTGCTATGCATTTATATTGTCATAACATTCATCATTATTATTTTTGTCACCATAATTCTTATATTTAGCTTACCCAACATTGTTCAATGAAACTATTGTAAACTTCCTCACAGCTCTGGAAGGACTTGACATTTTTGTATTAATGGTATTTATTTGTAGTTTCTAATTCATTACCCATATTTATGTAATATCTTCCAAACGATTACTATTATGAATAACTTATATTTGAACATATTCTTTTTCAGTTTAATTTGTGTGAATTGGGGTGTGCACTTGTGATACATTTCTTTTAGTGTATTGAATCATCAATGCAGTTACTGTCACATTTTTCTATCTCCCAAACTTAGAGCTATTGAATAGAATGTTAATGTTTGTTTGCAATGTCTTTCTCTTCTCCTGTGTTTGGTATCTCATGTGTGCACTGCTTTTATGGTAACTTATTTTCCTTATTTTGATTATCATTTTAGCATTCATTTGCCAAGTATGAGATTTGTTTCAGAATGAATTGTCCAAACAGTTGGCTAATGGACATATAACTGAAATTTAACTTGCAGCACCATAATAGTTATTCTATGGATAAACTTCTTTCACTGCAATCCTTTGGGCTTCTTTGTAACAGGGATTTTACTGGCATAAAAAGAGAAGCATCTGGAGAGAGCATTCCAGTATTTGGAGAAAGTTTTAAGTTCTTAATCATACACGTCCTTATTTTGGAAGATCAATCTGTATGTGGCATAAAAATTGGGTATTTTAGTTGTACTCCAGCCTGTTCGGTAACAGAAAAAGCTTTTATACAAGGCAGGAAACATTTTCTTATATCACTTTTATACAATTGCCTCTTGGTAACCTTAGTATAAATTGAAATTATCTGTTGTTGACAATGTCCACTATTAATAAATAATTTCCTACAATCATCATTTCTCATGTAAAATCTGATGAGTATCAAAGAAAACAAAAATTCACGACTTATCTGGTATAACTCTTTATTTACAAAAGATTATCTTCGTATGTATGAACATAGCTTGCTCACAGTGCTAGGAAAAAGCTGCACAGAAAGGAGGACACTTTGATCAATCACAGAGGCAGTATAATTCTTTTTACAAGTTCTCTGGAATCGCCAGTGGACCCGACATGTGACATGTTATAGAAAAATTACACTATGGGTTCTTTTCTAGGTAACCTAAAACACTGCAACTGTGATAGTCCAAAATGACAACTTTACAATTCCATAATTACAATCTAAACAATTAACAGGTTGATCTAAAAACAAAATCTTAAAATTAGAAGTGAAATAACCATAACTGATTAAAATTGGCTCACTCATAATTCCCGGTACAAACTACACGACAGACTCTGGATGTTCACATGATATTGGTCAATATAAAATCCTTACAAAACATCTTAAGAACTCTTAATAACTATGTTATAATTGTCTCATTCAATATTTACACCTGCATTCACACATATGAACTCCGACAATCAGAATATAAACTATTGATTGTATATCCACATTAAGGAAACAATTTTTTTATAGCTTGCATCAACATTCACCGAACAGTAAAGCTGCTTGACAATGCTTTAGAGCTACTGGCTAAAGCTTTGCAAACTTTCCTTAAAGATCTGATGTAAAACGACAACAACTCATGCCTGTTTAATCATTACCAATCATAAATGCATTAACAATCCATCCATTAAAATGCTTTAAACAGATATCTTTCATATACGCTGAATCAAGTGGTAACTGATTTTAAGGCAATTATGTTTCCCCCTTTTCCCCCTCATTTTCAATGATCATGTGATAAATGCCAGGTCATAGTAGTTAAAGCTAATGTTACATCAATCATTTCAAAATCATTTGGCAACCCTTTTTAAAAATGACAATAAGTCACAAAACATTTTTAAAAATTGGATAAAAAATGTGCCCCAAATAATTTCAGATCAAGATCCCCCAATAAATCCTCTTTCAATTTCTGCATGAAATGTGACTAATACAGTAAATTTTCACGATCAGGAATCATTTTCCAACTGGACAACACAGAAAACAAGCAGTATGAAGTAGTATACCTCCTTCAAGCACACAATCACTGACCATGTCACAGTACCACATAATCACCACATTCTCTACTGCTTGAAGTTTTAGGTCACCATAGTTTAATGTACGCGCAAAAAAGAATTTGGACACATTAAGTCCTTTGTAAGATTGTATAGCATTTTTAAAAATATATATGTATATATATAATATATATCTAATATATATAGATATTACAATCAAATCACAACTGAAGTATATTTTCTTTTTTCATCTTTTTTTTCTTTATTAAGATGCAGACTGAACGTGAATGGATCCCTTTAAAATATTTACTATTTGCATTTTCATCTGGAGTTGTTTGAGGTAGAGGCGTGGAAACATCATGGTCCGAGTCGTCTGTTGACATGGTAGCCCCATCGGCTGCAAGCTGGTCATCAGTCAGATCGAGTTTCCAGCAGAATGTACACCACATCATCCAGGAGCGTTGGCTTTTCTTCACCTTTTTTCTGTGCTGTCCTGGTATCACCATTCCTCTCTGTCCTCAGCAGTCTCTGCTGCTCTCCCCTCTCCCTCATCATTCCCTTTGTTGTTCAATTATCGGCATCTGATTTGTGTTTCGCATTCTTCGCAGTTCAGTCAGAGAGAAAGAGTCATTAAGGTCTCCCGACAAGTCTCCCACCTGGAAGGAACATATGAGGAATTTGTTAATATTACACACAAGCACAATAGTAAGGAGCACTAGATGCTTTCTAAGACATGAAATATAGGAAATAGAAACAAAATTATGGCAATTCTTTTTCTCCCTAATTTTCCTTACATTTACAAACAAAATCACTGAGCAATAATATCCAATGCATAACAAGAAAAAATCAAATGAAATTCTAAGCAATCAGTTTCTATTCTGTTAATGAATAGATTATCTTCTTGATACTTCATATGGAATATGTTTTGATACTACATATGTACTACGAAATATGGAAAGCTTTATTATGCGCCAAAATCTACAGCCTTGATCGACTTTCAACTTTTAGAGCCTGATTCTTAATAGCGGCTTTTGTATGATTTTTAAGCAGGAAAAAATTTGACAACTACAACTCAGACAGATATTAATCTATTCTCATCGGCATAAAATGTTAATTATTTGTCTACGCGATGAAAACTACCATAATTATTTCCACTGGAAATTCTAACAATAAATTACTTACAAACATCAGCAAGAACATTACTAAGACAAAGGGCTTTTTTATTGTTTTAATGAAATCTAAAAAGGTTAACTAAATACAGTACTTTAAAATATAAAAAATAATATCAAAACAAATTCAAAAAAAAGAAGAAGACTATTACGTTAGCATAACTGGAGACAAATACTAATGTAACAGTAAAAAAGAAATACAGATGATATACTATTCATTGAAGGAACCAGTAGGCAATAAGTTATCAATGTTGATTATCGAAATCTTGAATAAAACATTCACATAAATAATGGCATTTCAGAGTTAAATTTAAAATGAAAAAATTTAAAAAACAGAAATTCTGCACAGAAATGTTGGCAATGTATATGGAATAAATCTGATGAACAGTTCACATAATAATGCCATTCCCTCAATTAATGCTTTAAATATGATATCAGCAGCAGAAATTCTTGTGTAGGCCTGTTAAACTCTGGATTGCCTAATTGTTTGACTTAATTATCTTCTTTCCAGTCGGTTCCTTAGGGATATTTGCATTTATTCTCATGTGTTTTAGAGATATATTTTCTCAAAAGGTTTTGATTTTCATTATCAAACTGAAGATGTAAAAATAAAATGCGTCTTTTAATTAAACAGTTAAACTTCATCAGCTTAGTTTTAATTATCCAAAAACAATAACTTTTAACAAATATTCTAATCAATGGCAAAAATAATTTCAAAAACAAAAGAAAGGAAAAACTAAGGGTTTGCCAAGAAATCTTGAAGATGAATATTGTCGAAATAAACAAACACATGATTAATGAAAACATAATATTTAGAAGTTTCGGAAGTTCTGACAAATCATAAAATAAAAAATACTTTAAAATTCAAGATAAAACCTAGTGAAAAACAGTAAGGAAGAGACAAATGCAGTGACTGTACATAACAATAGTGGCATTACAGAGAAACCTGAAAAAGACACAGAAATATCACTCACAAAGTGCAGACAGAAATGGGGTGAAAAGATTTAATTAAACAGCAGTACAATATACAGAAAATACATTGTGATTCAAAGGCAAAAATACAAAGACAAAGTGATCTTAACCAGCAAGAAATAAAGGAGATAAGTTTCAGAATAAACAAAATGGCACTACATTATGAGAAAATTTAGTAAAGTACAAGCTACTTTAACAAAGAGGAAATACAGAAAAAAGAAGGCAAATAAAGATTTGTTAGTGTAAATTTCATGTGCATATACATAGCAATGGTGGGATTACATCAGTTGTCAAAAAAACTGAAGCTGCTGGTTGACAAACATTGTCACTTCAGTATCTGATTAAAATATCTTGTTCTGCTCTCCCTTCACATTATAAGCTGTTCTGCTATATATAACACTAATATGTTGTATGACACAAAATGTACACATGCACATGTGGTTATGTAAATGATGCAGCCTACATTGGTCAAAATACAAGTCATTGGAGCAACTCATTTTAAACCGATAGTTTACCAGATTCTCATCTTATTCGATGTATAACCAGGTTCATTAGTAGTCCAATTTATCATTCCTGTTGTATATAAAAAAATTTTACTTTAATTAAAACAATTTAAGATTCTGAAGAGACAATTCGTTTTTTAAAATTGCAGACCGCCCCAACAAGCATCCCCGCCAACATCCCAATGGGGCAGAGAGCCATGACACTGGCTCAGCTTGCTGGAGTGCTGGTGGCGGATTGGCAACATAACAGCTGAAGAGGTTTATGTCCCAGAGTCTGTGATTTAGAGGAGAGTGCAGCGGCCAGAACACAGATGTTATGTGGCAGCAGCCCACAGATCTGTGGTAAATGCACTTGACCAAGGCACTATCATAGAACTCTTAGGTCCTTTATATACATATACTGTAAGATCTGTTGGTGCCACAGTTGGAGGGTGCTGGCAAGCAGCTATTGAGGGTGATGTGGTTGTCCAGCCTTCATCACAGTCTACAGTTGCAGGTGGAAGAGGAACAGCTGCTTCTAGTCTTGCTACCAGGTGAAAAAAACAACAACTTGGCAACTGGACGCAGGCTTAAGAAGATGTATAAAAAAAGAGTGGGGCTACAATATGCCTTTAAATAATCATTCCCAAGCACGCAACCTCAGTTCTAAGGGCTAGTTGGAGAGGCCTTTCCCATCTGCTCTTTGATCTTACTTAAATACAAGTGTCTGAAATAACTTTCACAAACAGGAAGAGGGTGTTACTAACTGAATTACATTGAGAAGTAGCAGGAAATCAGGAAAAGATCTAATCCACAATCAAACTTTGTTTTTCATCAATGAGCAGAGGAAAAGATTTCAGTGGGTCAGCTGCTGATTCTAACATTATCAGCCTACTTTTGCACTGATATTTGCATTTAGGCTTGGATAATGACTACCATCTCCAGCTGCATACCTCTCAGCTAGTGCCGCACACTCAAGGTGGCCCAACTAGGCAACCATGCACCTAACTATAACCAAGGTCTATGAAGCTCATACTGTTAGAACACTTGCTCTCATTTCGTCCAACCTTGAGAGGTGCATCAAAACGATCCTATTCCTAAGAAACTCTCTCTCCTTCTGATAGCTTCCCTACACTTGAGCTTCAAGTACTTCGGGACCGAGGTGCTGTTTGAGCAGGTCACCTCACGCTCCTATGATCTCCGCTCAAAACGGTCTCTCAGTGGTCTGCACGCTCACAATACGCCAGTTTCCGTGGTCGACAATGGGTTACAGTTCTTGCGCGAAACTTTCTCAGATACGACGCGGTCTCTCTCAGCTATGGTCTTCTCACTTGGCTTGGTGACCACTATCAGTTTGGACCACTTGCGACCCACACTCTGGTCCAAGGCAATACAGCTGAGCAAAACTACAGCACAAAACACTCTTGCAAACAGTCAAGTTTTAAAACAGAAAGTACTTAACTGAGTTGTCAAACAAAACTAACGCTTGAACCAATTACAGCCTACATAAATAAACAAATACATACAACTACTTTACAAAAATATTCAAAACATTACTACTAATGTTATATATATACATAATTTACAAAACTAGCATATAATAAAAAGGCTAGCTTGTATCAGTAAACTCCACTTACATTGTTTTACTGAATGAACTTAACATGCGCACACTTCACGTACCTTTGATCTCGCTAAGGATGACCCTCTCTATTATCTTTCTTCTCTGCCCCCTTCTTTTAGTTCCTTTGCTTCTTTTAACGTATACTGAATAAACTTGTGTCGTGTTGTCTTGTTTGTGTGTGTGCCATGCGTACATGTTTGTGCTTGTATGATGTGTGTGTTTTGTAGGTTTGTGTGGTTTTGTAGGTCGTGTGTGTGTGTGTAGTGTGTGTGTTGTGTGTGTGTGTGCTGGAGTGTTGTGTGTGTGTGTGCAAGTGTGGAGCAGCAACCACCCACGAGTGTGTGTCGTTGTGGTGTGTGCTGTGTGTGTGCTGGTATGTGTGTGTGCTGTTGTGCTCTCCGATTTGTGTTGTATTGATGTGCTGCTGTTGGTGTGTCGTATTGTGTGATGTGTGCGTGTGTGTGAGTTGTGTGTGAGCATTGTTGTGTGTGTCCCTTGTGGTGTCGGTATTGTGTGGGTTGCAGTCTGTCGGTATTGTGTGTAGGTTACTGTTGTCGGTTTTGTTGTACGTAGGCCGTGTATTGTGTGTCCATGTGTGGCTATTGTGTTGTGTTGTAAGTGTGTGGTATTGTGTGTTTTTTCCGTGTCGGGTAATGTGTATTGTGTGGTGTGGATGTGGTATTTGGTGTTTGACCTGATGTGGACGCTGTTTGTGTCCGGGGTTTTTTGTTGACCCAGCGCAACCATTGGTGTTAGCGTAGCCCGTGCTCTGTGTATTGTGGTGTGTGTGTGGTTTGTGTGTGTGTTCGGTATGTGATGGTCGCCTTTGTGTGTGGTATCACTCACTGTGTGTTTGTGTGTGGTATTGTGTGTAGTGTGTGGTATTGTCCGCCATGTCGGATGGGTGTGTTTGACTATGGTGGTGTTTGGTATGGTGTGGTCTGTGTGTAGTGTAGGGATTGTGTGTGTGTAATGTTTGTTGTGTGGGTGTGTGCTTGTGGTATTGCTGTGGTGTGTGGTGTGGCAACCAGTGTTGTGTGTGGTATTGCTGTGGTGTGCGTGTTGTTGTGGTATGATGGGACTGTGTGTAGTGCATGATGTGTTGTAGTGTGAATGTGTGTGGTGTGTCGTGTGTGTGTGCTGTAGATCGCTGTGTGCTGTGTGTGTTGCTGTGGGTGTGTGTGTGTGGCATTGTGTCGTGTGATGTGTGGTGTGTGTGTGTGTGTGGTTTGTTTGGGTGTGTGTGGTGTGTTGGAATTGTGTGGTGTTGTGTGTAGTGTGTTGTGTGTGTGTGTGGTGTTGTGTGTGTGTTGTGTGTGGTGTATGTGTGTAGTGTGTGTGCGTAGGTGTGCGTGTGTATTGTGTGTGTGCGTGTGGTGTGTGTGGTGTGTGTGTGTGTGTGTGTGTGTGTTGTGTTGTTGTAGTTGTGTGTTGTTGTGTGTGTGTGTGTGTGTGGGTTGTGGTGTTGTGAGCTGTGGTATTTGTGTGGTGTGTTTGTGTGTGGTGTGATGTGTGTGTGTGTGTTGTGGATTGTGTGTGTGTAGTGTGTGAATTGTGTTTTGTGTGTGTTGTATTTGTGTCCATTGTGTGTAGTGTTGATGTGTTGTGTGGATATTGTGTGTGTGTGTGGTATTGTGTGTTTTTTTTTTGTGTGTGGGTCTTGTGGGTATGTAATGCTGTTTGGTCTGTTTTTTGTGTGTGTTTTCTGTGGTAATGCTGTGTAGTGTGTTGTGCTGTCGTTTGGGACTGTGTGTGTGTGTGGTGATGCTTTGTGTTGTGCTGATGGTGTGTGTGTATTGTCGTGTGTGTGTGTGTTGTGTGTGTATTGTGCTGTGTGGTTGTGTGTGTACTGGGTGTTGTGCTCTTCGTGTGTGTTTGTGTGTGTGGTTTTGTGGTGTGGTGTTTGTGTATTGTGTGATTGTGTGTGTGTGTGTGTGGTGGTATTGTGTGTGTGTGTATGTGTGTGTTGTGTGTATGTGTGTGTGTGTGTTTGGTGTGTGATGTGGTGTAATTGTGTGTGTGTGTGTGGTAGTGTTGGTGATGTTGTGTGTGTGTATCGTTTGTGTGTGTGTGTTGAATAATGTGTGTTGTGGGTGTGTATTGTTGTACTGTGTGATGTGTGTGGTATGTGTGTGTGTGTTGTGTCGTGCTGTGGTGTGTGTTGTGTGTAGTGTGTGTGGTGTTGTGTGGTGTGGGTGTAGGTTTGTGCTGTGTGTGTGATGTGGTGTGTGTGTGTGGTGTGTGTGTGTGTGTGTGTGTGTGTGTGTGTGTGTGTGTTGTGTGTATATGCTTGCGCATGTTTGTGCTCATATGCATGTTGTTGCGGTTGTGTGTGTTTGTGTGTGTGTTGTGTGTGTGTGTGTGTGTGTGTGTGTGTGTGTGTGTGTGTGTGTGTGTGTGGTGTGTGTTGGTGGTGTGTATGTGTATGTGTATGTGTGTGTGTGTGTGTATGTTTTGTGTGTGTGTGTGGTGGGGGGGGGGGAGTGTGAGTGTAAGTATGAGTGCGCTTGTGTGTGCATATGCTTGTGCACTTGTGCTTGTGTGTGTATGTGTGTGTGTGTGTATGTTGTGTGTGTGTGGGGGGGGGGGTGAGTGTGAGTGTAAGTATGAGTGCGCTTGTGTGTGCATATGCTTGTGCACTTGTGCTTGTGTGTCAATGTAAATTCACACCAATCAATACTTTCACACTTTCTTGTTTCTAAATCAGATATTCCTAAAGCTGTCAATTCCCAAAAGTTGAACTCAGACACTGCCATGCTGCAACCAGTAGTACACCAACACTCAACAAAAAGTGCATGCATACACAGCACACTACACAGAAATCTACGTCTCCTCTGTGACAAAAATCAATCAATCTTTACCAAAATCTATAACTTCAAGTAATCTCTTACATTTCTTACTTATCAATATCTTTCAGGCAGTCCAAAACATGAATAACAATTATAATCACAGATAACAACCATACCGCCATTTGACATACAGTTACTTGAGGTCATGCTTGCCTTCCTTATTAATAAAAGCTGTTGGCTGAAAGTAAACCGTCATTCTAGCCAATAAACAGCCTCTTCTACATTTCATAATCTCTGGCCAGGCATGACAAGACAAGGACAACTACTCTGTATCTGACTGGCCAATGTATGAAGCATCTACAAAGCTATGGCCACTGACTAAGGGGAGGGGAGGGCACACGTGTTAAGGGACAAACTGACATGGATGCAACACACTACTTACGGGCATGTTATTCTCTTGGTCCGTGTTGTTGAAGTTATTAATTGAGTTGTCATTATTAGTGTTATCTGGAATAGGGCAGACACACAAAGACATTCAGAGGTCAACAAGAAGGCCTGACTACAGGAAAACATTAAAATACAAAGAACATAAAAATGTGTAAATAAATGAAAATGAAACAGAAAACAGTACACAAAGAATGAAAGAAACAAACACCTATGGAGCCACCCTCACACAAAAGGAACAGAACACTAGGAAATGCATAGGTCACTTTGAAAGAAAAGTTTTTCATTAATTTGAAATAGTAAATGGGACATCTTCATATCTTAGATTTCCTCTTTCCTTTAACACAAAATTATATTAATCAGTTTCTCACACACATAAAGAAATATAACCCTAGAAAATATCTACACAAGTACCTAAAAACTACAATGCTCAAGGCATGTCAAAACCCCATACCTATTTGCTGTTAATATTACAAAATCCATTCCAAATCTTTGCTCAATCCCAGAATATCCTGTGAATATCATATTCTTTAGCAAAATTTTTTTTTTTCATATTCTACAATCAGTTCTTTTCTTAACACTACCTTTCCTTTTTACAAGAACTTGTACACAGAAGTCTTTCTTAAAGTTCATTCTCCAACCTGAAATTCCAATTTGCACTGCCCATACAAAATGCAAATAGGTCCATCACTCATTCAGACTCAAATGCTAGGAGGCAACTAGGAACTCGCTAAGAAATCTTTAGTCATCTCAGGATTTCCCATACAGTTTACTCAAACTTTTTGGAGGAACTGAACCGTATTTAACTGCCTCAAGCCTGACTTGAAAAAGTACTCGCTTCCAGATCTTCTCTTAAAAACAATAAAAATCCTGTGTTTTTGCATGTCAAAAAATGTAACAAGCAGAAAAAAATCTACATTAAACTCAAAGTAATTGCACTTTCTAATAAATGATCACAGTATCAATGAATGCAAAAAAAGGTCTACATTTGCTTTATATCATGAAACAACATGCAGTTAAGTGCAACTGTCAGTGCGACGGCATATGTGCTTATGCTTGACTTATCTTCAGACCAAATTTAAGATTCAACAAGTCTTAAAATTAAAATTTTGGCTTATGCAAATTAAGCATTACACTTCCTGAAGTCTTTATTTTTTAAAATTGTAAATATAATTTACTTTAAAAAATATAACAGGCAGTACTCCAAGTGTCTTTATATTAGTTATTTTCACATGTCCAATCACAACACAAGGCAGATTCATTATCCCAAAGGGCATATTTTATGGATTTTCATTGAACTGTTTAAATCATTGAATTTGTGTCATCACATTTTAATTAGAAGAGACCATACATATTTTTTGTGTGTTTGGATATCTTTAAGTAAAAAGAAGTCTACTGCTATACGGGTACTTGATATGTAAAACATATGTTGGTGGACAGTGGGCCCAGGTTTGTCTCAAGCCAGCTTGGAGGTGGCTCAGGCCACAGGTTGGTAACAGGGCCTGTGAAAATGTAAACAAATACAAAAATTCTATTGTGATGCACGGCTCAGCCTTAAAGGTTCTGGGACTCCCTCACTTGCTTCCTTCTGCAAGTTGCCTTCTAGCACATAGCCATATCACAGGTTTGCTGTGGCAAACCCCCTTTACTTTCAATCCTAGTAAGATGAATAA
Organism: Penaeus vannamei; assembly: GCF_003789085.1. Classification (NCBI taxonomy): domain Eukaryota; kingdom Metazoa; phylum Arthropoda; class Malacostraca; order Decapoda; family Penaeidae; genus Penaeus; species Penaeus vannamei. The sequence continues at coordinate 133,621 of NW_020871568.1, read as the reverse complement.
CATTTATATATAACTACTCACATATTGCATATAATAAATAGATAATACGATAAATAAATAAAAAACAATGACTAAAAATGTGAATACATATCACAAAAAACATAAACATATATGCATATATGTGAAAAATATATATTATATAATAGATTATATATATATATATATATATAATAATATATAAAATATTATAATATATATATAATATATATATATATATATAAAATATATACATACATATATTAAATTATAATATACAATATAATATGAGTAGATATATAAATATATTATATATATATATTATAATATTATATATAAATATAATATGTATATATATAATATATATATATATTAATATAATATATATTATGTATAATAATATTGTATATATATAAATCTCAAATATGGTATAATATCAGAGAGATTAAGTTATATGATTGGTAAGATATATTATATATATATATATGTAAATATATATTATGTATCGTATTAATATAATATATATAATATATATAATAATATAATATATTACCTATAGTATATATACCCATATTATAATATATACCCTATATATATATACCTTTATTAATACAATAATATATTACAATTATATATATACAAATTAACATTATACCAATAATTACATACATAAATACATCATAATATAGACATCATAAATAATATAATAAATAGTAGCAGAAATCATACTATAATTTAATATTATAATAATATACTATAGCTAGCTACATAGTATTGTATATACGATACTATATTATAATTATTATAGATAAATATATAATATATTAAATACTATATAAATAATAATAATATATATATTATATATGGTAAGTAGTTTAGCTGCTGTCTCTCTCTCCCTCTCCACTATCATTTAGGGATAACTATCTTATATGTATATAGTAAATATTTATATATAAGTATATAATATTATATAATATGTTTAGAAATATATGTATGATGAGTATATATAGTTAATAGTAATATGTAATACTATATATATATATTATGTTAGTGGTATAATAATAGATGGTATAAATATATATATATTATATTATATTATAATAGCTTAGTATTTTTATATAATACAAGATAATACAAATTTAAATTATACTTTAAGTATAGAAATATTAAATATATATAGATACATTATTTTATCAAGTGATCGAATGCATAAGTAGATCTTAATAATATATAAGATTTACTTACTAATAAATTACATATATCTAATATATATTATACAATATTTACAAGTTATGTATGATATAATACTTACTTATAGGATAATTATATATATTATATATATGCCGCCAGTGATTTATCGGTCGTTATATATATAGTATATATGTTATAAGTGATATTGACTTATTGTACATAATATGTAGTCATAGTAATATGTAATATAATATGAATATATTTAGATCTAATATAAATAGTACGTATATATTCATAATATATATTGTGTGTACTATATAAATATATAGTAGATATATATAGTTACAAGATACTAATATGTATATAGTTTATATTATACACTATATATATCAATATATTTATATATTATATTATTATTATATATTATGTTATATAGATATTATACAGATCAATACAGTATACAGAACATAAGTTGGAATCTCGTATCTATATGATATATTATATATATTGATTATCATTATTATAGTATATACATATCATAAATATAACACTATATATCTACATTATTATATGTATATATATGCGTATTATAATATATATATATATAATATATATATATATATATATATAATGTAGTATCTTATTAAGATATAAAGAAATACGTATATATTATAACATATATTATGTATACATATATAATAATATTATTTATAATATAATAAATGTATATATATATACAGTTACAATACTGATTATACATAGACTACTAGACAGTAATACATTACATTAGTACTACATATAGTATAGTACATTATATATAATATATAATATATACTTAGTGTGATAAATTAATATCATGTATATATATATATAATGTATATAATATATATGGTATAGGTAATATTTACCAGTATACATTAACATATACAGACCCTATTACATAGTGATATTTGTGTTTATATATAATATTATAATTTATTCATATAGTAAAAATACTAAAGTATGTAGTATATATGTATAGTATATATGTCATAATATGTCATATATATGTATATATAATGCGTGTCTATCAATATGTATATATAGTAATATATGCAAACTATATACTTATCATCTTATAATATAGAATATAGTATATATACTATGTGCATGGACTACTAATAGTACAACATTAACATGATATATATATATAGTATAATAATACTATGTATATAATAACATTTATTAATTACATAATACTTACAGTATTATATATAGAATACTAGTATATGACTATGATTGAGTAGTAATAGTAAATATGACTATATATATGTATGTAATATAACCCATATGTATATATTATCTACTATCTTAGTATACTTATACATAATATATACTAATAATATATAACTAATCATTTATATAATGTAATACTATCTACGTTATAAAGTATTATATATAACATATATATAAGATATATATACATACTAGATGATAAATTATACGTATATATCTGTCTATAGTATTATTGATGTGTACTACTAGTTAGATACTAGTATAGATGTAGATAGATACATATATGTGTGTATATACATACATACAATACTATATGTACCTATACTACCGTACTACTATATATAATATATATAATCTATATATCAGTTTATATATGACTAGATTTATGTATACTTACTATATAGTACTACATACTATAGTTAACATAGGTAATATATATATGATATATAATATATATATATACCTAATATATATGTATAATATATGCAACGCATGGTATAACTAGTATATATACTATAAAATATATATAAATTCAATATACTTATAATATATAACTACTATATAAATATATATGACTAAACAATATATATATATGACATAGTATATAAATACGAAATATACGTATATAATATAATTATTACGTTAATTATTAAGTTTGAAATACTATAAACTATATATATTCGTTTACATATGCACAAAATAGAAAATACATAACAGATATACATACATAGTATATACATATACACTATTAATACACCGTGATATAGTGGTATATATTTTATTTGCTTATTTATAGATAATCATAAGTTATAATGATTTAAGTATATTATATATACAATATAATCATGATATATTGATAATATATAATTATACATATATATATACACTTACATAATGTACGTTATATATATCAGGTACAACGTACTATAAGCTATACATATCTAGTCGCTATACTATATCATTGTAAGTGATATATACGATAATATAATATATGAATAATATATATTACTAATATATTTAATATATGTATTGTTAATAGTAATATATAATATATATATAGTATGTCAATATGATTAATATTATATATCATATATAGTACAATATACGTATATATACATAGTATATACATATATAGTAGTATACTAATATAATATTTAATATAATATAGTATATATATCAATTATATATAATAATAATAATAATAGACTCAATAGGTATATATAATATTATTTATAAATAATAAATAATAGTACTGGTGCTATATATAGTTGCGAATATTTCACGGTAGTGCAATATATATAGCAGAAATACTCAGTTATAAAACTTAATATGTGGATAGTGGTTAATCATTAGTATCCCCCTGTAATCGATAGATATCTATGTCCATAAATAAATATACCCTATCACCACTCTCTCTCAGTCTATAATATATATATGTGTGGATGCGATAAATATATAATTATACCATATATGGAATATCATGACTATCACGATGTCCCGCTACCATGTGCTCACTACGTGCCTAATTATCAATCTAAATAGATTGGCCAATACCTGTAAGACTAATATACGAGGTAATGATCTAGCCGCGTCAATATCACGACTAATCATTACCCACATAGTTATATGACATACCGTATATCATATCGCCTACTACCATTCTTACATATATGTGAGTACGTCATATAATAAATGATCTTTACATATGATATATAAATGATAATAACATATGACGATACATTCTACAATATATAAAATAACTGTATACAGACTTAAAGTTAACAATACATACATAATCCATCAAATAGCGAACATAAATCTCTACGCTCATACACACGCCATAGTCCAACTCATCACTGACCCCGTGGTAGAACATCCGCACCCTGGACTAAGATTAGTCTCGAAATACCTCTGATACCTTCATCCCCTTCCATAATACATATGGCTAGATCGTATAACTGAGCAACATGAGCATGCACTGTTACACCACCATCTATCACCATAGTATATGACAATATTCTATACCCAACAACTTAACATAATATCCTGACAATTTTATATATCTATATAATATACGTATATATATTAAACATTAAATATAGTGTATAATATTATTAAATATATAATGATTTAATTAAATATAATAATATGTAGATCTAGCTACTATAGTGATTATACTCACATCATTAATATTACTCACAATACTGGTTATCCTACTGTCATATCGAGCTTACCGTTATCATATGTTACTGTATAGCCAATTACAAGACGATCCTCATCATGACCTGTATTACAGTATCATTCTAATCCTGTTGTTCATGCTGCATCTAATTATCAATCTGTTAATTAATATACTCAATTTATATAAAAACCTCATATATACAATATTAATGAGTCTACTAAGCATTTACTCAAATATAGATATTGTAAAATATCACACACTAATGAAATCGATATAGCGATACATATACCTTTATTCTACTGAACTATTGTATACACATATAACAAAATACCATACTCATATAGTTGACATATCTTACTAAATTCAACACTATCTCGCAACTAATTATTATATAAGCTTAATATATGTATAAGGCTCGTGATTGATAATGTATATACACACTTAGTATGGTACATAATATGCCATCTATACGTATTATATCATGTTAATCATTACACAGTAAGTTATCAATACATTTACATTATACTCCCAGTTATATCACATAAGCCTATATTAACATATACCTCGACTTAATATCTTATATTCTAATATATAAGTACAATTAATATACCCTTTTAATATCATTCACCTTAATAATCTGCATTCATATGTACTTGTTTTAATCTCTCAGTTTATAATATATTCGTATTAGAAGTATAGAACTTATTAGATATATATGTATACATATAGGTCGGGCTGTACACTATGACAATACTACCATAATACCAGATTATCACATCACTTATACGTTACCATAATTCAAGCTCATATTTAAGTAATCTTATCATTACTAATATATACACTGTTATATTAATACAATAAATATACATATGACATATATATTAGTGAAGGTCTAATATAAGTTATAGTCATTTACTGATATAATAATACGTAATAATTTATCATAATATAGTAATATTAATATATGTGTGATAATATTATACATTAGTTTATAGATACATAATATACAATACACATATTATTAATAAATATATACAGTATATGTTAATATAAATCATAATTATATATATATTAATATTTAAAATATAATATATACATATATATAATATATTACAATATTAATTTAATATATTATATATAACATTATATATGGTACTACAGTATTAAATATACATTTATATATTGTCAAATACTATAAGTTATATATATATTATAATTAATATAATATTATACAAATAATTTAGTAAATTACAACTATAATATATGATTTCATGATTTTATATTAATATATAATTACATAACAATTATCCTCATAAATGATAATATGTATAAAATATAATAATATCAATATACATTATTATTATTTAAATATATATATTATACATAAATATAATATACATATTATAATATCATATATAATATATATATAATATTATATAGATATTTAAAACTATAGACGTATACAATAATATAAAAGTATATTCTTAATAATAAATTATTCAGCGATCTAAATGTTATTACCAATATTTTACCTAATGTAATTTTATTGTGTTATAATACGTGTATCTGTGTTATTGTGTATAGCTTGTAGTTGCACTATCCACGCTAACACAGTAAAATCTATACTACATATAATATATAATACACACATCAATATATTATATATACATACACAGCTACACAGTACACTACCACAACTACACAAACATATAATATATAATATATTATAATATTATATACTATTAACAGTAAAATATAATATATATATATTATATAAACAATCTACTTCTTCAGCTATTATGCTAATACATGGATCTTAAGATAATAATATTATAGTATATATTATGAATAATCATATTAATATATATATACTATATTATAGTTAAGATACTAATATATGTTATTTATAGTTTATATGTATATATATGTATATGTATATACTGCTATTGATATTATTAAATATATATTTAATATAATATCTAATATTATCAATAATATATATATTAAAATATCATATATATAATTAATACACATTAATATATATAACATAATAATATACACACATATTATATACACTCACAACAGTATTATATTACTCACAACATATATTACACTAACACATATATATAAAAACACACATATATATATATTCACACACTATATATATATTCACACAAATATAATATATACACACACATATATTATATTCACACACAACACATTAGTATAAGAATATATTATATTATATAATCATTAAATATTTACTATTATTATAAATTATTATATATATATATTAGGTATATTACACGACACACACACACACACACACACACCTACACACCAACAACATTTATATAGTAACTGATATATATATAACATAAACAAGTATGATATTATACTTATATATATGTGTGTGTGTGTGTGACATAAAACCGTATAGATATATATAGTGTGTGTGTGTTATAGACTAATATATTCTCATAATAAAAAATAAATATATTATAAATTATATATTATATATATAGGTATTAATATATATAATATATTAATATAATATATAACAAATATATATATAATATAACATTAAAATATATAATATAGAATATAGTGAGGTAATATTACCATATATATACACAATTAATACTCTATATATTTACACGATATAATATTATACATATATATAGATAGATAGTAATTACATATATCATATAGTGAATATTTAA
>NW_020871568.1:118774-121274 GCF_003789085.1 Penaeus vannamei | reverse complement strand
CGTACCTCTACATGTTGGCAGTTTTCATATGAGCCACCCAAGAAATATCTCAAGTTGGGCTGTAATAGTTGTCTGGTAGTTTCCTTATTCTTGTACCTAAACAATAGGCTAGCTAAATCCATTTGACCCCCTTCATCCCCCCCTGCAGAGAGACGGTTCCCTTAACTGGGTGCATGTACATACACGCCATGGTTGTTGTGGACAAAGTAACAGATGGCTTCGTATCATGACCTTTCCCATGACGTTAGCATCATTTCTATTGTTAAACTTTTATGCACTAGCATATTTCAAACGATATCAAAATACAAGCTTTTAGGTACCTAATGTTGCCCACACACTACCAAATAAGTCAGGTGCAAAAAGGGGAAACAGTCGGTGTGCGCCAACATCCATCCCCATGTTAATGTTTACTTGCCAATTTTTTTTTACCCTGGGGTTAATGGGTTAAATTAATTAAAGAAAGCATATAACAAAGCTTTTCATGATTTCCATTTCAATCTTTTCAAAGACATAACTAAACCATCAATAAAACTACCTTAAAGCATTGTCGTCTCCAACTTCCTTGAGTCCTTGAATAATGTCGTGTTCATTGTACTTCCGATGATCGTAATCGCTGGTGACACCAAATTGGTGTGCTAAGTCATCAGCCATTTCTTCCACATCATCCAGGCGAGAGAGGTTGGCAAGCTGGTCGGCTGTCATGCTTGCTACACGACGATCTGATGTGATGATAAGTAAGCATCACAAACTTAAACTGGTGCTTTGCATTGTCTTTTATTGCATAATACATAATTTATAATTAGAAATCATTAAATAATCCTCTAATATTACTTTTTCCATTTTCATTAATAACTTATATAATTACAAACAGATTCCTTTTTATATATCAGCAGCAAATCTATATGTTCCTATTTCAGCTCGCTAGAGGCATTTCACTCTCAAAGGCATATGTACTATATACATTTTACAACCCTCAGTATCTAACCCAATTTTTTTATAACTTCCAGAATAAACATAATTAATTTAAACCAATACAAGAAATAATTGCATGGAAGCAACCAAACAACACTTTTTCTGGTCTCTTTACTTATCTTCCTAAGCTACTGCTCATAATAAAAGAATCAATTGCTGATGCTATCAGAATTTCTAAGAAAACTTCCATGAGGGACTTGGACCCCAATTTAGTCTTGAATTTGGCTTCGTTGCACCCTCTAATTCTACCAACCTTCATCCTCTTTCATCTTGGCGACCTCATCCTGGCTCAGGAAAGAGAACTTCTTGTTTTCTGTAACAAGCAAGGTCATGCAAGGTCAACCATGAACACACATGCATCAAAACATGAAATAAAAATCCAAAATACAGGAATCGGACCAGGTTCCAATCACTAAATAGAGTACAAGGTGGCAATACGGACATTTTGTTAATGACATTTAGTTCATGTTACATATCCATACCAACTGTTACTTCAGACGCTAATTCTATTTACAAAATAACTGGGTTAAATCTTAAATGTTCTCTATAATAGCATAAGCTCCTTGAATTACATTTACCAACAAGGAATAATATTCTCAGTGTACACTAAAATACTGGATTTATTTTCTGGATATTCATTTGTTGTAAATAATCACTGCATCATTGAAAAGAGAACAGGAAAGCATTTTTTTCCCAATAAAAGAGACAAAAGTACAAGCCATATTAGCTTTTCTGAAATTTTATAGTGTTGTATAAGAGCTTAGAGAACTTCATCTATTAAAAACCAATGTGCTTTCCTAATATTTCCAGATCTGAGAGCACTATAGGAATCAGGATCCATAGCCACAGTACACAATATGGTACGGTGTGTACTTTTACCGATCTATCTGAATCAAGAACACATACTAGAACTACGTGGGCACCACTGCTCAAATGTTTTCCATGCCAATAACACCAATGTGATGAATCTACTTGAAATCATACACATCATCACACACACACACACATGTATGTATGCATTTATGTATGTTTCACTGTGTGTGTGTGTGTGTGTGTGTGTGTGTGTGTGTGTGTGTGTGTGTGTGTGTGTGTGTGTGTGTGTGTGTGTGTGTGTGTGTGTGTGTGTGTGTGTTATGTGTGATGTGTGTGTGTGTGTTGTCTATCTATATATATATGTATACTTTGTTGTGTGTATATATATATATATATATATATATTATATTATATACCCTATATATATATATTATATATATACTATTATATTATATATTATATATATATATATATATATCTATATACGTATATCTATTGTCTATATGTGGTCGTGTGTGTGTGTGTGTTGTGTGTGTTGTGTGTGTGTGTGTGTGTGTTGTGTGTGTGTGTTGTGTGTGCTCTTGTGTGTGTGTTTGTGTGTGCTGTGTGTGTGTGTGTGCTGTGTGTGCTGTGTGTGTTCGTGTGTGTGATGTGGTGCTGTGCTGTGTGTGTGCTGTGTGTGTGCTGTGTGTGCTCTCGTCGGTGTACTCGCTGT
>NW_020871568.1:108774-111274 GCF_003789085.1 Penaeus vannamei | reverse complement strand
TTGAAAATTCCTAATTTCAACCATTATGTATATTCATACTATCAAAATGTGAAAACCCAGAATATGAGAATCTCACATTTGTTAATATATTTTTTCTTTGTTTCTTTTTTCCTAGTTTTTGTCTTTCATATCGATGAGCTACAAACCTGATATGCAACTGCCTACCTTTTGGTGCAGTCTCTTTGTCCTTTTTTATTTCATCTTCGAAGAATTTCATTCTGTCTTTTAATGTCATCTTCTTTGGGACCTCACTGGGTGCCTCTTCCACCTGCTGAGAAAGAGAGAAACCTCTAGAATATTTGCTGGGTAACACATGTGGAGGTGGGATAATTCCATCAACTACTATGCATAAGCTTCAAAACCATGTACTTGTCTGTATTTTAGTATTTAAAGTATCACTACAAGAAAAGGGATTTGCATTTAGAAAAAGAAAATCTTCAAAAATAATTGAAAAGAAAGGAAGTCTAAGACAGGTTATACAAAAGAAATAAAGAAATGACTATAAGTAAATCACTTTCCATTTTATAAAACTACCTGTGACACAGTTCTCCTAATGGAAATTCCATCTTAAGGCACACAAAAGGATAATTTAAATATTAATATCTAACCAAGATAAGGTCAATATAGCAAATCAGAATCCTTGTGGCTACCACGTTCCTATTACATACAAGTTGTAGTGGTCACTACAACACCTTTTTGCCAATATGCATCAAAGTACATATCAAAATAAAACATCAGGCATGTTAGCAACAAGAAAAAATAAGTAACAAAAATGAGCAAAAGTGGGATTGAAAAAAAAGCAACATTTTTTTTGATAAGAGCATGATCTTTAATATGTCATGTATGTAGATGAGTAAAGAACTCTCAGAATCTAACTTGCAATTAAGACAGTGTCCTTTCTACAGCTCATGCAGAGTCAAATCAGATATAATTTGCCATGCTCAAAAATTATGAACTAAAATAAGTAATTCTTCATTTTCACTACAAAAAGAAATATCTGAAGAGGTAAATACACTGTATCAAAAATCAAACTGTTAAGCTTATCACTGAAATTTATCAAAAAGCCTAATTCATTATAAAACAGTCACAATGAAATAGCACAAGCCTTAAATTTATAAATCAAATCCATTCATTTTAATTTGCTGATGAAATGCAAATCTTTATATTTATTCAGAAAACTTCAACTACCAAGACGATTATAAGTAAATATAAACCTCCAATCTTGAGTTACTACTCATGAGAACAATACAAACTGGAAGCCGAAATAACAGCATAATCTCAGAATCTATGGACTTTGCATGCATATTAGTTATAATTTCTGCAATGCAATTGAGCTAGTTTCTATAGAAAAAATAAAGTTACATTTCTTATTTTTCTGAAAAAAAAAGAAATGGGAAAATTAAACAAATGGGAAAAAAACATACATTCATGCAGCAAATGCTGTTTCAAGAAATAGATAAGAACCCTTAATAAAAGAGATGGGGGCCCCAAGGCAAACAAGTGAAATACACAAATCTACTCTCTCTTGTCATGGCTAGAGAAGGAGAACACCATGCACAATTACTCTCTCTTCGCACCCCGCCCACATACCTTCACCGGGCTGTTTATTTGGTTAGCGCACATCACCAGCTCCTCGCCACTTTTGTGACTATCTATATTCAGATCTCATCTAAGCTCCTCCTTCTGTTGAGTACCTCACCTAGTCGTAACTAAGGAGGGGGCGATGGGCAAGTAACAGGCGGTGCCTGGAAGCGATGGGGGGACGGGGGATACCATTTGACCCACGAATACGCCCCCATTGATGCTTCTGGCAGACCCAAGGCAAGGCTATGGGAACTAAGCACCGGAGGACCAGTTGCCAGACGGTGTTAGTTGGACATTGAATTAAGTCCAGGGCTCTTACTATCGATGAAGAGTGGCTACGGTGCTGTGGATGGGTTACAAGACTGCTTGAAAAATAGGAGTGTAATCAAAATCTTTGACGTCAAAAACTTTCCACCTTCACGCATTTGCATATAGCTCGTCATACATGAGGTTCTATGAGTTTCCCATATTTCATATCTTAAAATATAAAAATATGTTAATCCATCCTACTCTTTATACAATCATAAGGTAAAAAGTTTGGCAAATTGGACAATCCGATCACGGGATTGTTGGCAATGACATCGCAAAGTTTCCATAATATATTGCAGCCGTCTGCTCCTTTTAGTAGTTTTGCCAGCAAACATGACACACCTAAAAGCTTGCTATTTTTGATATGATTCTTTAAAAATATACAAAAGTATGAAGATTTCCTTTCCCTTGAGTGCTATTACCCTAAACCGGTTTTACCACAGAAATGATGCCCCCACTGAAATAAACCGCTAGAAGAAAAACAGCGGGCTAGTCCGTGATATGATGTCACCGGCGCTACTATTGTCGCTTCAACAACCATGCGTTTTATGGACATCCATACACACAGCAGCAAGGGGTTATATGGAAATTCATATATACTAAAATA
>NW_020871568.1:86782-108674 GCF_003789085.1 Penaeus vannamei | reverse complement strand
CTCTTTACTCCATCTCGTAGTTCTTTTACTTGCTTTCATTATCTTGAGTCAGAATAAACCCACATTCTGCCTTCCTTTGTAGTTGGAGAAACGGTGTGAATTTTCTTTTTGGCTCATATTGTCGGGTTTTTTTGTTTTTTTGCACACTTAAGGTCTTATATCTACCCTGTATAGTTCAATATTTGAAATTCAAGTTTTACCATTTACAATATTACAAAACTTCATCTCTGTGCAATGCTTCCTATTGAATCTTAAAGGCAAACAACTTTCATCCCAAACAAAATGTTCAGGGGCATTAGCTAGTAAACCTACTTGTGCTCACCAGAGGCTGAATTCCTGGGCACATGGTGTTCAAGCGGTGTCCAGAAGCACCAACGGTTTAGAGATCAGACACAGCAAAGGATCCACAGATCGAGATAGGCCTGAGAGGTGGGCACAAACAGCAACTGTACTAAAAATATTTATTATATCAAAACACGTAAATACATCAGAAAATCAATATTAAATGAGTAATTTGAAATGTACAATTACAGAGGGTATATGCATATGAAAAGAGAGAACTTGAATAAAAAGCACGACCCAAATGCTCCAGGGAGTTCCTTTGTGCATCAAGTGCCAGTCCGGGACTGCCCAGGGGCTCCATGACCTTGGCGTTCCTCGGGCAACTGCGAACTTCTGCCTAAATACGGTGTCAACTTGTGGCTCACTCTTGGGGCGTATCTTCTCTCCCTTTTTGTTTGTATCCTTTCGTCTTACAGCACTAGGATAAGCGGAGCATCTCTTTATGGTCCAACAACAGAGCCCGGGAAGAGCAGTGCAAGCAAGGTTGTCGGGAGGGGATGGGGAGGTGCTCTGCTCTGCTGTGAAGGTATTCCTAGAGTTCCTCTCCTACGCGATGAGAGAAGAGACGTCTTGCCGTTCGCCCTTTGGTCCTTCATGGCTGCTGCTGTCTACCTGGCCTGGCTAGTTGCTTCCTCCGGTACCTCTAGCACCTGGAACGGGAAACACAGATCAAGTACCAAGTCATACACGACAATTTAGTAATACCTGAGTGGGGAATGTTTATACTATGATTGCATAAACAGGAACGGATCAATAAATCCAAAACGCTATAACAATAAGAAAAACACCTTGGAATATGTAGGTTTCTTACAGTTCCTCGATGTCTATCTAAAGACGATCTGAATGCCACAGCTGTAGGCTGTGCCCTCCATCCCTATTCTCTCCCGTTTAGCTTATCAAACTTGATTTTGATGAGGTTGAACAGATGAGATACCCCTGGTGCCAAGGACACACGTCAGTGCAGGTTACTCAGCAGGCTCCAGAGATGACTCTGGCTCCTTCAGCTCTTTTGATGCACGGCCTGCCTTTCCTGCTTTGTGTGGAAGTGCACTCAACTCGCCAGGTGAGGGACCTGTGTCTCACTCATCCAAGAGAAGACACGAGCCACGAGTTCCAATCGCCGTCCCGTTTGGCCGAAGAGGAGAGAGGAGCACTGGACACCCGGCTTGGCATCGCTTCACACGCCTCCGTCGCAAGCACGAGCAAGCACATGTGTCATCAGAGGGATTTGTTACCCAGCGAAACGCACCCTCCGGAAGCAGTCACGAAGCCAGGTTGTCATGCGGACAACAACAACTTTTCTACCTTCTATTCGTTTCCTAGACAAAGGGGGCCAAGCTCCTTTGCACCCTCCCCCACCCCCTTTACTGGCACCGTGCCAACTTATACAAAACGACAGTAAAAAACTTCTGGCTGTGTTAGGGTGTTGCGGACTCTCTTTATTCTCTCTTTCTCCCCCCCCCCCTCTTTCTTCTATCTCAGCGGGAAATCCGAGGCCGCGGCAGCTTAACCTGTGTTTGACCTTACTTCTTGTGCTCTAAAAGAGGGCGGCATCCACTTCCCTCTCTCTCAGTCAGATATCAAAAAAAGAAAAAAAGGCAAACACGCACGCAAAAACAGGTATGCAAAGGGCAAGCATTCCAAAGGCAACAGGCAAGCAATGTATGCAAAGGGTAGGCAGACAGGCAAGCAATGTATGCAAAGGGTAGGCAGACAGGCAAGCAATGTATGCAAAGGGTAGGCAGACAGGCAAAGCAATGTATGCAAAGGGCAGGCAGACAGGCAAGCAATGTATGCAAAGGTAGGCAGACAGGCAAGCAATGTATGCAAAGGCAGACAGGCAAGCAATGTATGCAAAGGGTAGGCAGACAGGCAAGCAATGTATGCAAAGCAGGCAGGCAAGCAATGTATGCAAAGGGTAGGCAACAGGCAAGCAATGTATGCAAAGGGTAGGCAGACAGGCAAGCAATGTATGCAGGGGTAGGCAGACAGGCAAGCAATGTATGCAAAGGGTAGGCAGACAGGCAAGCAATGTATGCAAAGGGTAGGCAGACAGGCAAGCAATGTATGCAAAGGGTAGGCAGACAGGCAAGCAATGTATGCAAAGGCAGGCAGACAGGCAAGCAATGTATGCAAAGGTAGGCAGTGGCAAAGGGCAGGCAAACAGGCAAGCAATGTATGCAAAGGGCAGGCAAACAGGCAAGCAATGAATGCAAAGGGTAGGCAGCAGGCAAGCAATGTATGCAAAGGGTAGGCAGGCAGGCAAGCAATGTATGCAAAGGGCAGGCAGGTAAGCAATGTATGCAAAGGGCAGGCAGGCAAGCAATGTATGCAAAGGGCAGGCAGACAGGCAAGCATTCAATGTATGAAAAAGGCAGGCAGGCAAGCAATGTATGCAAAGGCAGGCAGGCAGGCAAGCAATGTATGCAAAAGGCAGGCAGACAGGCAAGCATTCAATGTATGCAAAGGCAGGCAGGCAAGCAATGTAAGCAAAGGGTAGGCAGACAGGCAAGCAATGTATGCAAAGGGCAGGCAGGCAAGCAATGTATGCAAAGGGCAGGCAGGCAAGCAGAAATGTATGCAAAGGGCAGGCAGGCAAGCACGCATGTATGGCAAATCACAGGCAACCACACATGCAATTAGTGCATGCAAATCACAGGCAACCACACACGCAATCAGTGCATGCAAATCACAGCAAACACGCAATCAGTGGCAATCAAGGCAACCACACACGCAATCAGTGCATGCAATCACAGGCAACCACACAGCAATCAGTGCATGCAAATCACAGGCAACCACACACGCAATCAGTGCATGCAAATCACAGGCAACACACATGCAATCAGTGCATGCAAATCACAGGCAACCACACATGCACAGCAATCACAGGCAACCACACATGCAATCAGTGCATGCAAATCACAGGCAACGCAATCAGTGCATGCAAATCACAGGCAACACACACGCAATCAGTGCATGCAAATCACAGGCAACCAACACACAGCACAGCAACAACTCACAGGCAACCACACATGCAATCAGTGCATGCAAATCACAGGCAACCACACACGCAATCAGTGCATGCAAATCACAGGCAACCACACATGCAATCAGTGCATGCAAATCACAGGCAACCACACACGCATCAGTGCATGCAACTCACAGGCAACCACACACGCAATCAGTGCGTGCAACTCACAGTGCAATCAGTGCATGCAATCACAGGCAACCACACACGCACATGCAATCACAGGCATGCAACAGTGCATGCAATCACAGGCAACCACACATGCAATCAGTGCATGCAAATCACAGGCAACCACACACGCAATCAGTGCATGCAAACACAGGCAACCACACACGCAATCAGTGCATGCAAATCACAGGCAACCACACACGCAATCAGTGCATGCAAATCACAGGCAACCACACGCAATCAGTGCATGCAAATCACAGGCAACCACACACGCAATCAGTGCATGCAACTCACAGGCAACCACACATGCAATCAGTGCATGCAACTCACAGGCAACCACACACGCAATCAGTGCATGCAAATCACAGGCAACCACACACGCAATCAGTGCATGCAAATCACAGGCAACCACACACACAAATCAGTGCATGCAATCACAGGCAACCACACAGCAATCAGTGCATGCAAATCACAAACCACACCACGCAATCAGTGCATGCAAATCACAGGCAACCACACATGCAATCAGTGCATGCAAATCAAGTCAGTGCATGCAAATCACAGCAGGCAACCACACACGCAATCAGTGCATGCAAATCACATGCAATCAGCATGCAAATCACAGGAACCACACACGCAATCAGTGCATGCAAATCACAGCAACCACAATCAATCACAGCAACCATCGCATGCAATCAGTCACAGCACAGGCAATCACGCAACAAATCACACACCACACATGCAATCAGTGCATGCAAATCACAGGCAACCACACACGCAATCAGTGCCAAATCACAGGCAACACACACGCAATCGGCCATCTACCCGGAGATGCAGGTGAACAATCGTTTGTGCAAATATCAAACTACCTTGGCACCATGAAAACATGAATGGCCTTGGGATCAAAGACGCTTAGTGAAAACACAGGAAACCGTTTTATATCCTAGACGAGGAGACCCTCTGAACACAGGCTGACAACCAACCAAGGCAGCATCAGTCTCGAGCAGACGTTCGTGAAAATCCGTTGCCACGATGTAACTTGCGCTCGCATTGCACCGTTTGAACGACCCTATTGGCCTATTTATTTATTATTTACCATATTGCCCTATTTAATTACCCAAGGCCCTCTTAATTACCCTCCTGAACCGCACGAGGCCCTCTTAATTACCCTCCTGAACCGCACGAGGCCCTCTTAATTACCCTAATTGAAACAGTCACACTTCTGACCTGTGGGAATCCAGGAGCTCGCAGCCCTGCCAACCCCGTCACCTCGCAGCGTGGGACACAAGCGGCGCCACAGAGCACAGGCGGGAGAGGCTGGGGCTCGAAGGGATCAGAGGCTGCAAGACTATGCAGAAAGGAACCGTAGATAGGCCAGAGAGAGAGAGAGAGAGAGAGAGAGAGAGAGAGAAGAAGAGAAAAAAAAGAAAGAAAGAAAGAAAGAAAGAAAGAAAGAAAGAAAGAAAGAAAGAAAGAAAGAAAGAAAGAAAGAAAGAAAGAAAGAAAGAAAGAAAGAGAAACCATAGATCTCGATAGGCCAGAGAGATGGACGGACACAAACAGCAATTTACAAAAGTAAATAATTAAAGACTTAGGAAACTATGTACATGCATAACATTACCAAAGAAAACGAATCAAACCGCCGACCCAGTGGCTCCACGAGAGGTTCCTGCGCTGCGACCGCCGGCCCAGGACTGTCCAAGCCGGAGCGCCTCGCGTCCCCCCCCTCGCCCGGGCGGACGCCGAACGAGCGAACTGCCTTTAGATGCGGCGTCAACCACCGGTTCACTCGGTCGCGGTCCATCTTCCCTTCGTCCTTGTCGACGATTCCCTTTCAGTCGACTATTTCATTTAGATTTTCCCTTGCGGCATTGCGGTGGGCGGAGCAGCGGCGTCCCTTTTGGGCTGACAACAAATACACGGAATGACAGGGCAAGGAGGAGAAGAGTAGGAGGAAGAAGAGTAAGAGAAGGAGGAAGAGGAAGGAAGGAGGAGAAGTAGGAGAGGAGGAAGAAGAGTAAGAGAAGGAGGAAGAGAAAGAGCAGTATGAGTGACCAAATGGGGAGAAGGTGCCATGCTCTGCTGCTCTTTCCTCGCGGACCTAAAAACGTACCACATTCTTCTGTGAACCATGGGCATGCGCTCTCTTTCCTGCTCTCTCGATTAGACTTTTATTAAAGGAGTCAAAGGGTTGAACATTCCGTCCGACTTGGACGAGGCCCGCCATCTATTGGCACTGATAGCGTTCGTTTTCCCTTTTTTTATCCTCCTTCCGGTAGATCTTCCTGGAATGTCGCCGGATCCTGCAAGAATTCACCCTAGTCATGTCTAAAGCATAGATACGGTCCTCAGATCGATCAGTGGAGGCGCTATATTGCAGACAAAACTCGTGTAGCGTAATGGAAAGAGAATCGTGCTTTACCAAAAAAAAAGATAAAAATCTTGAAGAGGTTGGTGCCCGAGGAACTCCCTTCGCATGGGTCCTGGGCGAGCGCTCGCTAACGACCGACGGGAGAGGCAAACTACTGCCATCTCACCCGATACCGTGGTGACCGCAGGGATATCATGTGAAATGCTCAAAAAGGGAGCGACCAATGCATGCAAATTGACACCAAAGACAAAACCAAACCAGAGCTATAAACCGTGAAACAAACACACAAATGCACGTGAAAACACACATTGCAAAATATAAACGGTACACATATACTCTATTAACCAAAAGAAACCCACAAAATGTAAATAAAATAAAACTAACTTAAAGCAAACCGTTTTCACTGCTCATTATAAGCTTTTCCAAAACGTGCAAAAAGTATAAAACCCGAAACAACAACGGTTTAGTTATGGTTCTGACTAAGAAATGGGAGACATTTGCGTACAAAATACAGATCAAACAAACCCATTGCCCAATACAGGTGTTACCGGCACATAAAACCCCAAACAAAGAGACTTAATAATAGTGGTGAATATCAAATGGGAGACGCTTTCATATAGAAACACATCGAGACCTAAACCGAACATATTCATTGCTCAAAACAGGTGCAATATACCTCAGCAAAAATAGGGCAAAACCAACAAAATCAACACGAATGCTGTGAACGCAACACAGCAGACACACACCGCCATACTCAGGGACGTAAGTCCAAGCATTGTGGAATTACTCTCTTAACCAAAGGAAACCCACAACATTAAGATAAAATAAATCCATTAAATGAAGGCATGACCCCAGATAACAACGGTATAGTAATTGTTCTGATTAAGAAAATGGGAGACACATTTGCATACGGAATATACCTGGGCCCAGATCAAAGCCATTGCTCAATATAGGTGTTACCAACACATAAAACCCCAAACAAATGTCATGGTAATAATGGTAGTTATGAAATGGGAGACACGCCTGCACAAGAGCAGACATATACCAAACACATTCACTACTCAGGGCAGTCGTTGCCAGAATGTGCATAACATAAAACCCCAAACAAATAAGCTATAGTAAGAATGGTCACTATGCATAACAGGGTAGTGGCTTGCTTTCAAAACAAATTTGATATTTTTGTGTAGGTAATCCAATAACTTGAGCAAATCTAGATGCTATCCATTGTGCAAACGAATCGTTGAGTTGTGACGAATTTTTTGGAGGGCTCTGACGGCAATGTTGATAACCTGTGAAAAAAAACGGTAATTCGCACTTCTAAAACTATTTGTTAAATAAATCACATGGATACTAATACAAAAAAACAAAACAAAATAACGAGATACTAAAATGATTGTCAGTAACTACGGACGAAGCGCCATAGAAAATATCCCGACGATGCGATTCAAAGTATGTGTGTAAGTTTTTGTATTTGATTATAACGTTTTTTTTTTTTTCTCGACAATATTTAATTATGTACTATTTATCGACGATATGACGATATTGTCAATACCAATAAATGTTGCGCCGCTTAGTTATATCGACGATAGGCGCGGAGACCGCGCATATCGTTTAATTACATGTTAAATATATGAATGAACAAAGAACGGAGCCAATAACGCATGTGACACTGCCATACCATATCATGCGATTTTGCGTTTTTGGTTTTTCTCTAAACACAAGAAGCTTTGAAAGAAAAGAGCGGCCTTCATCCCGGACAACTTCGTAACATTTTTTAATACGCCGAACGATCGATTTCACCCTCGCAATTGTCGCGCTGGAACCTTATGCCGCTTTAATACACTGCAGCCGTTAATAATGAGGTACAAGTTACCGAGACTGATACACACAGATGCGGCAAAATGAAAGGACACCACCTTAGACTTATTTACTGCAAAATATCCAAAATATTTGCTGCATATCACCGATCCGACACCAAGTCCACAAAACCCTCACAGCCGGAGTTCGTTATTTTCGTTTTCTCCAAATTGTCACAAAGCCCTATTGGGGGGGGGGCCTCCCGGTCATTTAAGGTATGAAAAGTTAGGTTTCTTTCTGGATTCGCAGGGTTTGTGACTTAGTTTGTAGGAGTACGTCGGTGTCGGTAACAAATGCCGTATGTCGTAATATCTTAAATAAAATGCGCTGCGACGGGTTTTCGTTCATTAAGCATGTTAAAATACTGACCGCTTATTGAAAATCGCTCGCGTTACCGACTTTCTTTTACTTTGTTAATAGTTTCACACCATATACGTAAGATATTTATAACCATTCTAAAGTTACCTTATTATAAACCGTCCATTCATCACAACCCTTTAATGTAAGAAATAAGGTGTTATAAATATTTTTTTCTGGTACGAGACACAAAATAACCGGTTATCTGAATGCGTACTAACCTTTTAACGTTGCGCCCACGTTGTTCTGTCACATCTTTGTCACGACGTCACAAATATGTTGCTAATTCTTTTAAAACAGTACCTTTATCTTGCATCGGAAACAATCCGATATGCCAATATACAAACTAATACTCGATCAAAGCCTTCGACAGCAGGGGCGACAATTGCAACACCTTCCTCGATGATTTGTACTAGCCTGGAGGCGCATTTGACACTCGGGACACAGACCGACTGAACGATTTGTAGGCAAGAGCACAGGTACCATAAATTTACGCATTTTGATTGGTCAGTTAACGTGACGTCACATGTTTTCATTGGTTAACCTTAGTCATACAGCACAAACCACCGATTTGCTATTAATTGTCAATTACACAAGGCATACCATACTTAAGATGTAATAACCATTGCATACCATTATTTACAATGCGAAATCCTGTTAAGTGTGGATTATTATTAAAATTATGTATATATATGTATATATACACATATAGACATACTTAAACACATACGCATACATGCATATAAGTACACATACAAATATATGTATACACATTTTTTTCTATTGTTATATGTGTACAAATGATCCTATGAAATGGCACTAAGATATATTTATGCACTTATCACATATCATTATTAATCATTTTAGTTTTGCCAATTTCGTCATTTGAATTGTCTTGGCAGCAGCATTCACATGTTCTTCCGACTTATTTTCTATTTGGAATTTATTTTCACGAATTATTAGTTTATCATAAAAAAAAATAAAACTAGTGTTAAAGTACACACACCAGACAAGGCCATTATATTTTGTCGTTCGTTGAAGGTTATGTCGGTATACAGTTTCCTGAATAGTTCACTATATGCTGCTATTGTACTTTAAGTAGAGCTATAGACTATAATGTTACGATATATTGTTAACGGAGAAAATATTGAAGCGTGGACTGCCGCTGAATCCGCGTCTTTGTAGTTTGCACGTTTTAAAATGTATATAACAAATATATAAATATAGTTGCACACGCACAAGTTGTTCGATTAGTGTGTTCACATCACGTTCTATATGCGAAGTGACACGGTATTATATATATGTTTTCCTTTCAGGCATGTGTTTCTGCGGCACGACACAAAACAAATCTGGCCAAATGTTTTAAAATATGTCTTGCTGTTGTAAGTACACAATGTAACATTATGCTTAAAAGGATCGTCGCTTACAGTAAGTAAATGGTAGGTGCAAAATAAAAAAAATATGGCACTGCTAATAAAGATTCTGACTTACCGCTTTAATGTGGTGGAGGAGAGAGCTGTGCAGCGGCCCGAAGAAATGCGCACAGGCGGCTTTTGGGCTTCTATCGAGCGCAAAACGCATACCGAGCAAAATATTGATGGTAATATTGTCTTAATTTTCCCGGTCGCTGCTTCCAACTTTTAATAGTGCTCCATAGGCGCTCAATATTTTGTGTGTGCACTTTTTTGTCTTTGGAGGATACAAATTCTAAAGAGTGGTTTCCGTTTTATTTTGATTGAAAATTGGTCGTAAGTATATATTCAAGAATCTTAGATTTTCATTCGGTTTGATTTTGATTTTGTGTCTTTAAATATTGAAACAGTATAGTCACACTTTTTAACTCTTTTGTTCTTCGGATTTGTGCATTGTCTGTTGCAGTGGAAACGGTTTCTTTCACTGTCAAAATTGCACTCTTTTAAGCACGATTTACAAATTAACTTTTTCGGGAGAACGCCGTGGCACTGAAAAAACTCTATTGCAGTATCGTCCTGCTGATAGAATCTCGCAATAGTTTGTTCAAAAGTTTGTTCACATCCTGTGCACAATGCCATTGTTTCACTTGTAATGCCTGAAGAACCGCAAATCGCTACCATTACAGTTCCGCGACAGTGACGAGTGTACAAGTGAAATGTATGTAAAATTGTTACGACTTAATTGTGCATTTCTTACTTTATTTAAAAATAGATGGCATCAGAAGCGGTTTCCCATTATGCCTTATATTTCACAACACACTATTCATGTACCTTGTTATGCGTTGACATACTTTCGTTATTACACATTTTCATATTTATGTATGTATGTATATATATATATATGTGTGTGTGTGTGTGTGTGTGTGTGTGTGTGTGTGTGTGTGTGTGTGTGTGTGTGTGTGTGTGTGTGTGTGTGTGTGTATGTATGTATGTATATGTATGTATATATATATATATATATATATATATATATATATATATATATATATATATATATATATATATATATATACACACAGAAAGAGACAGACAGACGAAGGAAATATAAGCGCATTACGCCAGACGGCAGCCAACATTTTGAAAATACCGCGTATAGTGTGTGCTGCCCCCTGTAGGGAAAAAATGCTTAGTAATATTGCCCCCTGCAGGAAAAAACGCGAGGTAATAAGTTGCCAATTATCAAAATAGAGTAGATTTTTCGACTTATTATTATTATTTTTTTTTTTTTCATTTCATGTTATCATATCGTTATGGCTCATTTGCACAAATATAGCCATAGAAGAAAAGTTATTTGTTTTGTATCGATCTTGTATTTTGGATAGGTTTTATCTCCCAACTCAGGCACTACCTCGTTCTGCATATTGTCTGTAAGAATGATGGTGATTAAGACACGGGAAACACTTTCATATAGGAAAATAAAAATAAAAACATTTAAAACCTATTCATAACTCAGCCCCTTCGAGTCACCGCTGGGCAAGACGAACGGAAGCCCCTTCGCTGAGGGACTGAGTCACGGGCAGCCAGCAGGTCCTCCGGCTATCCCACTGCGCTGCCAGGGGGATCGACTGCAATCCTGTGGGAGAAGGAAAGCAAAGTTAGATGCGCTGGGATTTTTAATGCTCTCAACACCGGGACATGCAGGAAAGGGGGGGGGGGAGGGAGGGAGTGTCAGGGTTTGTGTTTTGCCCTGATTTGGTGGGTGCATGGAGACACAATTCTGGTTCAGCTGTTTATAGCTGTGGGAGGGAGGGAGAGAGGAGGGAGGAGAGAGGGAGGGAGAAGGAGGGAGGGAGGAGGGAGGGAGGGAAGGAGGGAGAGAGGGAGAGAGAGAGGGAGGGAGGGGGAGGGAGGAGGGAGGAGGAGAAGGGAGGAGGGAGGAGAGAGAGAGAGAGAGAGAGAGAGAGAGAGAGAGAGAGAGAGAGAGAGAGAGCAACAGAAAGTAAACACATGCAACTAAGACAAACATGCAGACCCAGAAACTAAAGAACAAACATTTCAGGTGCGCGCACACGCATACACAAACAGACACATAAATGCATATAAACAAGCATAAAAAACGCATTTACTGCAAAATACAGAAGGTACAACATATAAGGGAGATAAACAGGCATCAAATAATCAAAGAAAGGAACAAAAACATTTATTGCAAAATATAAATGGTACAAAATATAGGGGAAATAATCAAGTATTAAACTAAAACATTTATTGCACACAAATGGCGGTACAAAATACATCAAAGAAGAGAGCATCAACTCGAACCCTTTCATTATGCTGGTGGTGATAACCAGGACACGGAACAGACGCATCGACGCATGGAATTCAAAGCAATATACCTCAGTCAAAAATAGGACAAAACTGCAACAAAAATCAACACGAATGCTGTGCACGTAACACAGCAAACACCACAACACAAAGTTATATTCATGGACGCAACTCCAAGCAACAGATCAAGTAAAACCATAAAATAAAGGCATAAGACCCCAGAACACAACGGTACAGTAATGGCTCTGACTAAGAAATGGGAAACACATTTACATATGGAATATACCTGGACCCAGATCAAAGCCATTGCTCAATACAGGTGTTACCAACACACAAAACCCCAAACAAACAAGTCATGGTAGTAATGGTGATTATAAAATGGGAGACACGCTTGTTTAAAGTCAGCATATACCACACACATTCGCTCTCAGAACAGCTGTTACCAATTTTAAATAATGAATGCATTTAACATAATAAACCCCAAACAAATAAGATGTGTAATTTGATGAATTTATGATCATAGTAATAGATATCATAAATGCCTTTTAATGGTATATTTGAGTAAAACTGGGAAACGGTCTGTATTGCAATATATAGAAAACATACAATTCGATAAAATACCTGTAAAGAGCACGAACATTGATCATATATTTGCTCAATAATAATTGGCTTTACCAAAATAATTGTGCTATAAAATACAATAACCCAATAACTAAATATGAGATAATTTAGGTCATCATGGTGGAATATTAAAAAATTGGGCAGATAACGTCTTGCACAAAGCACTTTCATTGTATCAGCAAGTATTAAACACATCCCAAAAAAAATTCTCGTAGTCATCATGGGATTTGGCGAAAAAAATCTATGAATAAAACTCTATGATGTTGAAATATGAATAAAACATCTCGATAACTATAAAATTTTATTACTAAACAACTATCCTAGAATCCTAAACCAAGCAAAATGTATTCCTTAATTGCTCAGAAGAGTGACTCTAAATGGCCAATAATTGTTCATTACTAACATTACAACCCACATAATCAAGTATTAGAGTAATGGTAATAAATTGAATAATGAGTAATGGTAAATTATAAATTTAAATAAATAATATGTCAACCGACAACCAAATAGTCTCCATTCCCTCTCAGTCAGGCGGGTCCCAGTATGTGCATTACACTCAAATCCTAAACAACAAAAAAACAAATCATAATGGCGGAATACGAAATGGGAGACACGTTATATACAATTAATTAGAATACACATAAAAACGCCCAATTCGATTTCGCATCTACAAAGGTCGTTTCACACGCATAAATTTATAATTAATTAATAGATAAATAATAGAAATCGCATATTCAGAAAGGGAGAAAAGCGTACATAAGATAATTATAACAGGATCTCTGTCTAAACAATCACTCTATATACAGAAGAAGATTTCTTATCGAAGATGTGTGCATAAAATCTATAGAAAACCCAAACAAAATAAGAAATTAGTATGGTTGATGTGATGAAGACACGGGAAACACCTCAATATAGAAACAAAAATAAAAACAACAAACATCTAAAACCTATTCATAACTACTCAAGTGATAAAAAATTATCAGTTTACCATAAAAGTTAGTCGCTACAACATAAATATTTCACAGTAATAATAATAATAAATATAATTGATTCATGTAAATGGGAGGAGATCATTTATAGCATAACAAAATATAAAAACCTATTCCTAAAAAATCAACAATATTGTACCTCAGAGCCGCAACAAATGGGAATACATTTGATGTAAAATGATAAATCTCGATATACCGGTTATACAAAATATTCAACCTGTATACAATAATACTTAAGGAAATGCAAACCGACACAGATACAAAATAATACCCACACAAAGACACAAACCACAAAGGCATACAGACACACAAACAAAAGACAATGTACGCACAACAAACAAACAGGCACACGTAATTAAATGAAATCAAGTACATAATACAAGTATTCTAAAGAGAGAAACCCACACACATGCTACCCAGTCAAACCCCCTAGATACAACACCAATACCGCAAGTCCTTGGTGGACGTGCATTGCTACGGTTATGAATGATGCAGAGATCCTATGCTGATGCTACATGCTACGAATGTCATGCGGTAAGGTCATGCGTCAGGGAGTATGCAGGGAGGCAGAGAAGAGAAAGGAGTGGTGACAAGCTGCACGGAAGTGAAGCAGTGGCGGTCTCAAGGCCTCGGAAGGCAAGTTAGGACGAACAGGCTGGATATAGCGCATTAACAACAGCAAAATGGAGTAAGCAGCATCAGCAGTAGTAGTAGTAAGAGTGATAGCAGCAGTAGGTGCAGCCAGCAATGTCAGCAGCAGCAGAACAGTAAGTAGAGTGAAAGAGCGTGTTTAGCAGCAGCAGAGCATTAGTTAGAGTAGTAGTAAGTAGTAGAAGGGAAAGAGAGGAGTAGGAGGAGGAGAGCAGTAGTAGTAGGAATAGATAGTAGTAAGTTTGATAGGAGAGGAGGATAGGAGGAAGTAGGAGTAGTAGGAGTAAGGGAAGGTGGGAAGTTAGGATAAATAGAACCGCAAGACGTGAGATCAGATATAAGTGAAGAATTGAAGTTACGAGGAGAGCAGTAGAGAGAGAGTAAAATAGGAGAGGAAGCAAGAGGCCCAAGTATAGTTAGATCGAGTGTCACATGTGTGGAGTATGGTGGAAGAGTGTAGTAGGAATGAGGAAGGAGAAAGAAGTAGTAGTAGGAAGTGAGATAGAGATCTGGTTTATATTGCAGATGGGCCCGAACAGTAGTCGTTAGAAAGGAGAGGAGCCAGCCAGCGAAATAGCTTGGAAGAAGAGAAGGTCCAAGAAAAGGAGAGAGAAAGTTAAAGGTGAGCAGGAGGGAGGAAAGCAAGGGGCGCAAGCAGCAGACAAGTACGTACTAGTAGTAGGAGGATGAAGGAAAAGATTAGCCGATAAGTATAAGGCGAGTAGAGGGCCAGCAGATTAAGTCGGAGTAAGTAGGAGCGAGGAGGAGGATATGAGGAGTAGTATAAAAGGGGAGCAGGATGTGGGCAAGGCTTGGGAGGAGTAGCAGTCAGTAGAGGCAGCAGCAGTGTTGTAGTAGCAGCTGGATTAGTATTAGCAGGTAGATGAATGATGGCAGTTGAATTATAGTAATATATGACACAATCAATATAATAATAATTAATAAGCAAATAGCATAGTGGATGCATGCAAATCAGGAGGGCATAAGGTGATAACAACTACAACAAGACTACTAAAAGTAAGTAAAAGTGAAAGTAGGTAAAGATAAATAAGTAAGATAGAGTGATAACTCAAGATTAACCAGTAATAGAATATAATAAACAAGTGTAATGAGATATAGGATAGATTGATAGGTAATAAGAGGAGGATGGAGTAGAAAGAGAAAAAAAGGAAAGATCAAATAATTAGAGACAGGAGCAGCAGTACGTATGAATACAAGAAGAGAAATTAAGGTGCATGTTCATAACGTGAGGAGGAAAGTGGAGCTCGAGCAGACATGTGAAGATGGTAATTAGGAGGAAAAGTAGTGATAATAGAGGTAATTGGAAAGTGAGTGGCTCATTAGTATGATGGAATGACGGGAGGAGGAGGAGGAGGAGGCAGAGCAGTAGACAAGTTAATGATAGACGAGAGTAGTTACATCGATTTTATTTAGTAGTTGGTAAAGTAAGAAGGATGAGAGAGGAGTAGGAGGAAGGAGCTGGAATGTATGAGGGATGATAGGAAGAGGTAGCATAGGAGGTTAAGAAGGAGGAAGGGGTAAAGAGGAGTGCAAACGATAGTACAGGAGTATGTGTAGTATAAGAGGAATAATTTTGATGGGGCAGTAAGCATGCATAAGAAACAGACATGGTAAGTCCACAGATTAATATGAGGCAAAAGTAGGAAGAGGAGCAGTAAGAGTTTGATGAAGAGGAAGAGGTTAGGAGCTAGGAGGTGAGGGAGTAGTAGTAGTGGAATGGAGAAGCTAGTTAGTTAGGAAGTTAGGATAAGAGATAAAAAGCCAGTAAATAGTAGTGTAGTAGTAGTAGTAGGAGGAGTAGTCGTAGCAGCAGTAGTAGATTAGTATATTAAAGAAGAGAGGAGGAGGAAGAGGTTAAGCAAGATACATTACCTCTTTTTCAGCCGCAAGAGAAAGAATAAGCAATGAGAGGACAAGTGAACCTTCACCCAATAGTTTTAGGAGCAGCAAGCAATAGTAGTAGGAGGAGGAAGAGTAATACATGACATTTAGCTCGGCTCATAATATATATATATAGCTAATAGTACTAGTATAATGTTAATAGTATAGGAGTTAGAAGTAATAGTAATAGGCATTATACTCATATTTATATGGAATAGTAGGAGGAAAAGGAATAATGGATAGGACTATGATGCTCATGATATAGTAGTAGGAGGAAATATTAATAATGAGAGGATGTTAAGGATAAGCCAGTAGTAGGAGGAGAAAGGAGGCAGGAGGTGAGTACAGTGTAGCTAAGGGGGTAGGAAAGAGTAGCAATTATATGGTAGTGTGAGTGCGAATAAGGTGTGTGATGGTTGTGGAGCAGTCGAGTTAGTGTATCTAGAAGGAGAGGAGGAGGAGTTGGAGACAGTAGTATAATGGTAGTGATGGAGATGGTGGGATGCCTGAGCTCGAGCAGTGCAGTAGTTGTGTGAGTAGCAGCTGTGTGATGTGTGTGTTGATTTGGTGTGTTTAGCAGTAATGTGTATGTGTTGTTGATTGACCATAGAGTCTGTAGAGCATAGGCTGCATCAGGGCAGCAGTAGTAGTAGTAGGAGGAGGAGGAGGTAGCAGCAGCATCGCAGTAGCACATAGGAAGAGAGAGGAGAAGGAAGGGACAGTAGTAGAATGAGGAGTAGCTAGCAGCAAATAGTTAGACATAGTGTAGGAGAAGAGGAAGGAGAGCAGCAGCAGTAGTAGGATGTCTGTGGGATGGATGCAGAAAAAGCGGTGAGGCTACAATTGTGTCTTGTGTTGTGTGTGTGTGTAGTTAAGGACACAATCCCACAT
Organism: Penaeus vannamei; assembly: GCF_003789085.1. Classification (NCBI taxonomy): domain Eukaryota; kingdom Metazoa; phylum Arthropoda; class Malacostraca; order Decapoda; family Penaeidae; genus Penaeus; species Penaeus vannamei. The sequence continues at coordinate 91,763 of NW_020871568.1, read as the reverse complement.
AATATCAAATACCGGCCCGATACTCAACGTAAATCAATGTGTAAGATATGTGTGGTGTGTGTGCGCGTGTGTATGAAAGTGCACATTTTCTTCGAAAATAATCCTGTTAGAATCTATAGGGAAATAACTGGCCAGGAGTGTCGAGGAGGATGCCACTCATGCCGGATTCCACAAGGTAAACGAGGCGAATGGTTAATGCAGTAAACCAAGGTGGGCGATACAAAAAAAAAAAAAAAAAAAAAAAAAGAGAGAGAACGAAGAGAGAAAGAACAAAAAAGAAAGGAAAAAAAGAAAAAAAAAATTGAAACGAGAACTGGAACGTCGAGGAGACAAGAGGTTTCAGAGGACAGTCTTCTTTCATCAGACATACTTGTCAAATGCGCAGGGGTGTGAGGATTTATATTGCGTGTTAGTGGTCGGGAGATCCTGTGCATTGTGATATTATATTTACAGTTATTTCAGTGCCGATGCCAGGTCGTTAAACGTCGTCCCCGAAGACATGAAAATATAAACATAGACCCCTGAATATTTCTTCATAAAAACTGTCAATTTGCTACTCTACCGCACATCAGATAGATGATTTGTCTAGCTAACTATTACACTTTCATCAATAGAACAACAGAAAAAATAATATTTATTTAAAAGAAAGAAAGAGAGGAGGAGGAGAGGCAGATTAGCAATTATGCTAGTCAGTCAGCAGTACCACTCGAGTAAGTAGGAGGAGTAGCAATAGCAAATTAATAGGAGGAATTAGGAAATGAGTATGGAAGAGGAGGTAGCGCAGCGAGGAGCTAGTAAGTAGATAGGAGGAAGAGAAGGAGGAGAAGGCAGAGCTGAGAATGCAGCAGTAGTAGTAGTATAGTAAGAAGGAGAGGAGTAGTAGGTTTAGATAAGAAAGGAGTAAGAGAGGAGTGAGGAAAGTAGGTAGAAAGAGGAGTAATAGAGATATGGGGAGGGAGGAGAGAATGAAGGTAGTAGATAGATAGGAGGAAAGAGAGTAAGGGGAGTTAAGTACAGAGTTAGTAGGATTTAAGGAAGGTATTTGGAGATGGAAGCAATGTAGGAGTAAAATAAGAGGAAGCAGGCAGTTAGGAGTGAAGGTGTAGGCTTGTATTATAGTAGGAATTAGGAGAAGAGTAGTAGTAGGAAGAGGAGGAGCATAATAGGAGTAGGAGGTATTTAGCAGCAGAGTAGTAGGAGGAGGAGGAGTAGCAGTAACAGAGAGAAGGAAGAGGAGGAGGAACAGTAGTAGTAGAGTAGCAGAAGTAACAGGAGAAGAAGAGGAGGAGAAGTAGTAGGAGGAGAGTTAGCAGCAGCAATAGTAGGAGGAGTAGGAGTCAGGAGGAGGAGGAGGAGAGAGAGAGAGAAGAAGAAAAGGAGCAGCAGCATAATTAGTAGTGTAGTATTAGTAGTAGGAGGAGGAGTGGGGGCAAAAGAAGGAGGAGCAGCAATGGTAGTAGGAGGAAAGGGAATAGGATTAGGAGGAGCAGTAGTAGGAGGAAGAGAGGATCAGTAGTAGTAGGAGGGAGAGGAAGAGGTAAGGAGTAGTAGCAGTAGTAGTAGAAGGAGGAGGAGGAGCAAGCAGTAGTAGGAGGAGCAGTAGTATTAAGAGGAGTAGTAGTAGCAGTAGTATTAGCAGCAGCAGTAGTTGTACTAGCAGCTGGATTAGTATTGTAGCAGTAGTAGTAGCAGTAATAGTATATGAATAATAGCAGCAGTAGCTGCATCAGGAGGAGCAGCAGTAGTAGGAGGAGCAGCAACAGCAGTAGCAGGAGGAGAAGGAAGAGGAGGAACAGTAGTAGGAGGAGTAGCAGCAGCAATAGTAGCAGTAGTAGAGTAGGAGGAGGAGGAAGAGGAGCAGCAGCAGCAGCAGTAGTAGTAGGAGGAGGGCAGCAATAATAGGAGGAAAAGGAAGAGGAGTAGAGAGGAGTAGGAGCAGCAGTAGTAGAGGAAGAGGAGGAGAAGGCAGAGCAGTAGTAGAAGGAAGAGAAAGAGGATAAGGAGTAGCAGCAGTAGTAGTAGTAGTAGGAGTAGCAGCAGCAGCAGTAAGTAGCAGGAGTAGCAGCAGCAGTAGTAATAGGAGGAGGAGTAGTAGGAGAGGAGCAGTAGTAGGAGAGCAGTAGGAGGAGAGCAGTAGTATAAGGAGGAGGAGGAGGAGGAAGAGGAGTAGCAGTAGTAGCAGCAGCAGCAGCAGTTGTATAGCAGCTGGATTAGTAGTTGTAGTAGTAGTAGCAGCAGTAATAGAATGAACAATAGCAGCAGTAACTGCATCAGCTGTAGCAGCAGTAAGACCAGTAGAAATAGTGAAAGCCGTAATATATATAAAATCGAACAGTGAGACACATAGCTTAGGGAAATATTCCTTTTGTCTTAAAAGCCATTTTTTAATTAATATTTTGTAAAATTATGAAATCGACAAGCCCTATTTCTAGGCTTATCCAGTGCTTTTTGGGACATTGTTTTCTTTCCAAAGGAGGTGAACGATAGCGCATGCCATCTCACAGACATGCATGAAACACTGCCTGTAGTTGCCACGGAAATTTGCTTTAAATCCCTCTCCAGCTTTTGATATCGCCAGGCAAGTGGCAGCCACTGTCCACCGACAAAGGGGCTCGAGCGCAGGTGCAGGTCTAACAAGGTTTCTGATGTTAAGAAACGAATCCAGTTGGCATGGATTACAACGTTGTGTGAGTTCAGTCACATCTGCTCAGCAAATACGAATGACTGCGGTTGCCTCGCCATCTCACAGCCTCCGAGCCTTACTATTTCGTCTTCATGCGGGGCTGTTTCTCCACCTGCTTTTATGTCCTAGCAGGTGGTTTTTCAAACTCTTTTCTCTCATATTCCCCACTATGCAATGTTTCCATCTTGTTTTGGGTATTCCTCTTGTTCTCATGATTTAGTAGTCCACTGTTCTCTCATCACTGTCTACATTGCTTTCCATAGCATGTCTATACCATCTGTCTTGCTGCTTGTGCTCTCTTGACATTCCCAGTACTTTCACTGTTCCTCTAATCATTGCATTACTGATCTTGTCTCACTTTGTCATTCCACACATCTATCGTAACGTCCTCACTTCGGCCACTTCCATCCTCTTCTCGTCTGATTTCTTCGCGGGTATTGCTTCTGCCACAGGCGTCAATGCTAGTCTTATAACAGACTTATATTTTTTCCCTATTCAGTTTCAGATATTTTTTGTCGCACAAAACTCCTGACACATCCCTGCAACTTTTCCATCTTTCTTGGGTTCTTCCAGATGTTTCTTTCTCCTTTCTACCGTCTGCTGATAATGTTGAGCCCTGATGCTGCCCTACTCCAACTCCAAAACTGTATTTACATCTGCTCCACTCCTCACTCATGTTTTGACATTCCTATATTTTTTTCAATCATTTGCTTTTCTGGAACCCTTCTCTGTCAAACATCTCCACAGTTCCTGTCTTAATATCCTATGATAGGCCTTCTCCAAACCTATATATACCGGTTCTTTTGGCTTCTCTCTACACTTTTCCGACATCTTGCCTCAACGTTTGTTGTTCCTTTCCAAGCATGAACCCAAACTGACCTCTGGACACTTCCACCTCCTGTCTCAGCCTCGCATCCATTATTCTTCCTCAGATCTTCATTGCATGTGATAGCAAATTCATTCCACGGTAGTTCTCACACTCTTCATCATATCCTTTCTTCTTGAAGATTGGCACCAGCATACACTTCCACAATTCTCGTGGTATCCGTTCCTGTTCATCTTAGCAAATAAACCACAAAAAATCAATTTTTGCACATCCCAGGCCCCTTCATGCCTCCACTGGGATCTCTATCTGGTTCAGTCGCCTTGTATTTTTTTTATTTTTTTTTTTTTTTCATTCTATCAAGTGCTGTCACCACTTCTGCTCTCGATGCAGGTCCTGTAAGGCACTGGGTATGACTCCGCCATGATCATCCCGGAGGTGTCCTCATTCAACAGATTCACAAAGCAGTCCTTCCATCTCTTGTGTATCTGCTTTCTCATCCATTAGTCTTTCGTGAACCCAAACCCTGGTAGCCCTTGGCCTGATCAGCAGGAATGCTGAAAACTGACGTCAAAGGAGCTGACTAAGCTAGCGATTTGCAAACAGAATGCTTAGCCACTTATTTGCCCGCCAGCTCTCAGGCATGCCCATTGAACTTCGAGACGTACCTTCCTGACGTTTGAGCAGTGCCTCCCCCCGCCTGCAACATGGTTCCCTCGGGCACGCGGGGTGCATTCCTACTGTGCTGCCTCCCGCAAGCACATGTTGTAAGACAACCACAATGCGCCTAAGCAAGCGGGCGGGTAAACCACGTCCTCGACAGATATCGGTCAAACTGCCAAGGATTTGGCACCCTTTGGCGCAACCACAAATGCAACCTCTACCCGCGCACACACGCATTGCGAAACGAACATAATGCCTCTCACGTGGGGCCAGGCGGAGCCGCTCCTCGTCCCAGGCAGGCATCGCTCAATCCGCCAAGGTAGTGGTACCCTGAGGCGCACGGAGCACACCCACCTGTGCTACCACAACCTGCCACCGCGAACGAACAGGCGGGGACAACCCACGTCCAGGAAGGTATCGGTCAAGCTGCCAAAGTCAAGCCTTCAAGAGATCTCGACACCAGGACTACCAGAGGCAGATTCACGAAACCCTCTCCTAGAATCACCTTTTTGAGTTGCTGTGTAAGGTAGTCATACAAATTTAACACCGAGGGACTAGAGGATAATTTACAAAAGTTCAAGAAGTATTGCAGTTATTATTTTCGTAACTACTGATGAGAAGGTTATAGTAGGATAAGCCTTGTCCCATAATGACCAATGGCAATGCATTTAACAAAATGACCAACCAATCACATGCTATTTTCCAACACAGCTGATTGAATTCAGACACTGAAGATAGACAACCCTATAAGCGTAGCTATCTCAGCACATTAATATTACAGCCCCAGCTGATAAGAGAATAAGGGTGAATTT
>NW_020871568.1:76782-81782 GCF_003789085.1 Penaeus vannamei | reverse complement strand
TCAATTCAATAATAAAATTTTGTAGCAGCGTTTATTTTTTATGTCATTTCCCCAGAAAGACATGTTGCCCAACTTGCAACCTAGTCTATCACACTGATTCTTCATCCATTAACTTCTTTACAATATCATAATAAATAATCCATTTAATCTGATCACTTCCTTTAAAGTTATCAGCCAACACTCGCCCTATATGAGAATACAGAGTACTTGTTAACCACCTAATATCCTTATTGATTTGTAATACATCAAAAACGTACTTACATATCACTTTGTTTTGCAGCTGCTGTAATCTTCTTGTAAATATGTAATAAAATAATCCATTTAATCTGATCACTTCCTTTAAAGTTATCAGCCAACACTCGCCCTATATGAGAATACACAGTACTTGTTAACCACCCAATATCCTTATTGATTTGTAATACATCTAAAAAGTACTTACATATCACTTTGTTTTGCAGCTGCTGTAATCTTCTTGTAAATATGTAATAAAATAAATATTTCACCTGCATTTAGGGGCACTGCCTATATACCTTAAAGTCCTTATTATTTTGGGTAAAAGAAGTAACAATGTGTTTTATGAATGCGTACTACAATATCATGGAGTTTTAGAAATACCAGAAATAAAAACGACTCTTATTACTTGTTGTACCTTGGGAAATACGAAGCAAAACGAATGAATGAATGTGCGTGCCACAATACCCAATGCCTTCCTTCTGCCACAAAATCCAACAAAATGCCTTCCCTCTGCCACAACATGGCCTCTTCCCTCTGCCACAACATGAGCACATCATCAACTGCCTTCCCTCTGCCACATCATCAACTGCCTTCCCTCTGCCACATCATCAACTGCCTTCCCTCTGCCACATCATCAACTGCCTTCCCTCTGCCACATCATCAACTGCCTTCCCTCTGCCACATCATCAACTGCCTTCCCTCTGCCACATCATCAACTGCCTTCCCTCTGCCACATCAACTGCCTTCCCTCTGCCACATCATCAACTGCCTTCCCTCTGCCACATCATCAACTGCCTTCCCTCTGCCACATCATCAACTGCCTTCCCTCTGCCACATCATCAACTGCCTTCCCTCTGCCACATCATCAACTGCCTTCCCTCTGCCACATGCCTTCCCTCTGCCACATCATGCCTGCCTGCCACATCTCAACTGCCTTCCCTGCCACACGCCTGCCCCCCCTCTGCCACAACATGAGCCTGCCTCCCTCTGCCAGCCTGCCACAGCCTGCCACATGCACAACATGCCTTCCCTCTGCCACGACATGAGCCTGCCTTCCCTCTGCCACGACATAAGCCTGCCTTCCCTCTGCCACAATATGAGCCTGCCTTCTCTCTGCCACAACATCCACTGCCTTCCCTCTGCCACACATGAGCCTGCCTTCCCTCTGCACACATGAGCCTGCCTTCCCTCTGCCATAACATGAGCCTGCCTTCCTCTGCCACATGCCTTCCCTCTGCCACAACATCCTGCCTTCCCTCTGCCACAACATCCCTGCCTTCCCTCTGCCACAACATGAGCCTGCCTTCCCTCTGCCACAACATGAGCCTGCCTGCCTGACAACTGCCTGCCTTCCCTCTGCCACAACATGTGCCTTCCCTCTGCCACAACATGCCAACTGCCTGCCACAACATGAACCTGCCTTCCCTCTGCCACAACATGAACCTGCCCCTCTGCCACAACACCACAACAGTGCCTTCCCTCTGCCACAACATGCCTTCCCTCTGCCAACATGCCTGCCTTCCCTCTGCCAACATGAGCCTGCCTTCCCTCTGCCACAACATGAGCCTGCCTTCCCTCTGCCACACATGAGCCTGCCTTCCCTCTGCCACAACATGAGCCTGCCTTCCCTCTGCCACAACATGAGCCTGCCTTCCCTCTGCCACAACATGAGCCTGCCTTCCCTCTGCCAACAACATGAGCCTTCCTTGCCACAACATGAACCTGCCTTCCCTCTGCCAACATCCTGCCCTCTGCCACAACATGAGCCTGCTGCCAACATCCTGCCTTCCCTCTGCCACAACATGAGCCTGCCTTCCCTCTGCCACAACATGAGCCTGCCTTCCCTCTGCCACAACATGAGCCTGCCTTCCTCTGCCACAACATGAGCCTGCCTTCCCTCTGCCACAACATGAGCCTGCCTTCCCTCTGCCAACATGAACCTGCCTTCCTCTGCCATGCCTGCCTTCCCTCTGCCACAACATGAACCTGCCTTCCCTCTGCCTTCCCTCTGCCACAACATGAACCTGCCTTCCCTCTGCCACAACATGAGCCTGCCTTCCCTCTGCCACATGAGCCTGCCTTCCCTCTGCCACAACATGAGCCTGCCTTCCCTCTGCCACATGAACCTGCCTTCCCTCTGCCACAACACCTGCCTTCCCTCTGCGCCTGCCTTCCCTCTGCAACAACATGAGCCTGCCTTCCCTCTGCCACAACATGAGCCTGCCTTCCCTCTGCAACAACATGAGCCTGCCTTCCCTCTGCCAACATGCCTTCCCTCTGCCACAACATGTGCCTGCCTTCCCTCTGCCACAACATGAACCTGCCTTCCCTCTGCAACAACATGAACCTGCCTTCCCTCTGCCACAACATGAACCTGCCTTCCCTCTGCCACAACATGAACCTGCCTTCCCTCTGCCACAACATGAACCTGCCTTCCTTCTGCCACATGAGCCTGCCTTCCCCACACTGCCTTCCCTCTGCCACAACATGAACCTGCCTTCCCTCTGCCACAACATGAACCTGCCTTCCCTCTGCCACAACATGAACCTGCCTTCCCTCTGCCACAACATGAGCCTGCCTTCCCTCTGCCACAACATGTGCCTTCCCTCTGCCAACAACATGAGCCTGCCTTCCCTCTGCAACAACATGAGCCTGCCTTCCCTCTGCCACACCTGCCTTCCCTCTGCCACAACATGAGCCTGCCTTCCCTCTGCCACAACATGACTGCCACAACATGATGCCTTCCCTCTGCCACAACATGAACCTGCCTTCCCTCTGCCACAACATGAACCTGCCTTCCCTCTGCCAACATGTGCCTGCCTTCCCTCTGCCACAACATGAGCCTGCCTTCCCTCTGCAACAACATGAACCTGCCTTCCCTCTGCCACAACATGAGCCTGCCTTCCCTCTGCCACAACATGAGCCTGCCTTCCCTCTGCCACAACATGAGCCTGCCTTCCCTCTGCCACACATGAGCCTGCCTTCCCTCTGCCACAACATGAGCCTGCCTTCCCTCTGCAACAACATGAACCTGCCTTCCCTCTGCCATGAACCTGCAACAACATGAACCTGCCTTCCCTCTTGGCCACAACATGAACCTGCCTTCCCTCTGCCACAACATGAGCCTGCCTTCCCTCTGCCACATGAACCTGCCTTCCCTCTGCCACAACATGAGCCTGCCTTCCCTCTGCCACAACATGAACCTGCCTTCCCTCTGCCACAACATGAACCTGCCTTCCCTCTGCAACAACATGAGCCTGCCTTCCCTCTGCCAACATGAGCCTGCCTTCCCTCTGCAACATGAGCCTGCCTTCCCTCTGCAACAACATGAGCCTGCCTTCCCTCTGCAACAACATGAACCTGCCTTCCCTCTGCAACAACATGAACCTGCCTTCCCTCTGCAACAACATGAACCTGCCTTCCCTCTGCAACAACATGAACCTGCCTTCCCTCTGCCACAACATCCACTGCCTTCCCTCTGCCACAACATGAACCTGCCTTCCCTCTGCAACAACATGAACCTGCCTTCCTTCTGCCACATGAGCCTGCCTTCCCTCTGCCACAACATGAACCTGCCTACCCTCTGCAACAACATGAGCCTGCCTTCCCTCTGCAACAACATGAGCCTGCCTTCCCTCTGCAACAACATGAGCCTGCCTTCCCTCTGCCACAACATGAACCTGCCTTCCCTCTGCCAACATGAACCTGCCTTCCTTCTGCCACATGAGCCTGCCTTCCCTCTGCAACAACATGAACCTGCCTTCCCTCTGCCACAACATGAGCCTGCCTTCCCTCTGCCACAACATGAGCCTGCCTTCCCTCTGCCACATCCACTGCCTTCCCTATTGTAACCAACTGTAACATGACAAAACTCTATGTTTCACTGGGGTTTAAGTCTTAAAATTAGTGTTATGAATACTGAGACGGGGAAGGAGTGACCGGAAGGAAACAAATCGAGAATACAAAATACAAGTAATAATGTAATTCTTAATAACAAGTAAACCGTTGTTGCACTTTCAAAAGTAGGTCACTGACGGTGCGATTCACATATCATCATCACCCAGTTTAAGTGTCTGATTTTAAAGGCAATCCTAATAACTGGCTCAAATCATGCCACAAACGATGGCAATGAGCAGTGCGAGGCAAGCCGAAACGGACGCTACTGGTTACGTGTTTTTTTGTTTAATAATGGGACGTGGCCGTGTTGAGCTTGAATAAGATTAGCAATTGTAACTGCGTTGTGGAATTCTCAAGAGGAAAATTAATAAAAATAACTGCAATTATATATTACGTGGTGCTAGGTGGTAGGCCTAATTCCAAATTAAAAAGTGGTAATTGTTGAAGACCGCGACGCACCCTCGCAGAGACTAAGTCGAAAAAATGATGTTTTTCTGCATCAAATCCTATGATTTCGTCGATTTTCGGCGTTGTTTCTTTTGCGAATGAATCGTTCAGGAGATCGAGTACCATTTCTCCATCGACGATCTTGATTTGATAGTCCCGTTAGCAGGGGAGGGCATGAAGTATATCAGGGAAATTATGGGGTAAAACAAGCTTACATATGAAGAATAACGATCAAAAATGCGTAAAACTAGCACAAAAAGCGCTTAAAATCGGCCAATGAAACTACGGATTTAACTGCCATCTTTGAAAGTTTACGGACTGACGCGAAATAAATAAAATTAAAAAAAAAACTCTACGGGAACCCAACCCACATTTCGGCAAAACTCTACGGGAATTCACACGTTCCAACCCCCAAAAACGTA
>NW_020871568.1:69282-71782 GCF_003789085.1 Penaeus vannamei | reverse complement strand
ATTGGAGTATCTGGATTTAGGATGGTAAATGGATGTGACTGGTGGATAGGGTGAGTAGACATAGGACGTAGGTTTTGGGTATTGAGAAAAGATAGCTGGGGAGATGCAGAAATATCTTGTGTAGATGGTGAGAGAGCAGGGTGCAGGACTGTTTTGGAATAAGTTGAGAGAGAAAAACCTCGTCGTCGTGCTTCCTGTCTGGCCTCTCATAGAGTGAGGCCTAGTTTAAATCTGAGGACTGCTACCTCACATTCAAACTTATAGGCAGGGCAGCTCCTGTAAAACACATTATGGGAGTCTCCACAATTGGCACATGTACGTGACTGAGCAGGGCAATTTGAACGGTCATGACCAGGTTGGGCACATAGAGGGTAGCGGGCTGCGGAGCGACAAAGTTTGGCTGGGTGACTAAAACGCCAACATTTTTGACATTGACGAGGAAGGGGTTGATATTGTCGGACATGATAAGACAATCCACCAATATAAACCTCATGGGGGAGGTCTTGTCTATGGAAGCTAATCTTGGCCATATTGACATTTATGTTGGCCTGTAGAAGGAAGAGTGTAACACTGTACTGCCACTGCATCATATTCATCAAGGCAAGAAAGTAGGTCATTTTCACTGTCTGACCAGTCCTTGTTATGCATGGGACAAGCATTTGGGGGAATAGAAACAGTTCCAGTACAAGTATTAAGAGTTGGGCGAGGTTCGGCAGGAATGGGTTTGCCAGTAAGCTCAGTTAGGGCAGATAGTGCACGAGCTTGAGCTTCAGATGTAACTGTGACAAGGCGTGAACGATCAGACCGACTGCGAAAGGTAACCTTGCCTACTTGTTTCTGGAGGCACTGCTGAAAGAGATGGGTATTCTCAGAATAGGGGGCTGTGGGGGGAATCACAAAGAATCGATCCCACTTGGCTGGGCCAAACAGAGTACCCAGAAGGTTTGCAGAGGTAGAGGTAGTAGAAGGACGAGGGCGAGAGAAGATGAAGTGGTGTGGAGTGGAGTAGTTCTGCGGGGGGGAAGACAATAAGGATGAAGAGTTGTAATAAGGGAAGAGGGGGTTGACATTGAAGAGGGTCGGATGAAGAGGAGAATGTTGAGGATGAGGAAAAGGTATTTTCCAGGGGTTGAGTAATAACCTGAATGGGTTTTTTCAGAATGGTAAGAGTTGTTCGTAAGCGTCGAAGAGGGGGTATTAGCATCAGTGGTTGGAGCCGTGGTCAAAGGAGGGGCAGGGATCGGAAAACCATCAAAATCAAATTCAGATAGGCTATTTGATGAAGGGGCAAGCCTTAATTCCTCTATCAAGGGTAAGGAATCTTCATTACTGGCCATGGTGAGCCTGAATAAACTGGGGAAAAGAAATGGTTTACCCCTTAGGGTCCCCTTAAGAGGTAAAGGCTAAGTAATTAACCAAGGGAATACCGTGCCCATGGCTCCCGGAGGCCGTTCGTGACTGACACAAAACCAGCCTTTCATCCTTTCATCACGGCTCTCACACCTTAGGAATGGGATAGAAGAAGGGAGTAAAGAAGATACGGAAGAGGAAAGAAGAGAAGAAAGGACCAAGCAAAATCAGTTGAGGCAAGGGCTGAGGCCCAAGGCAGGGGTAATCCTCTACATTGGGTCTCAGTCCCCGTCTCCTAAGCCCTCCCACGACGACAACGAGCTAGGTTTTGAGGGTTGAAACGGTGAAGCTGGATTAAAATGAATGACCTTTTTTTTTTGTTAATGCATCCACATCGTCCACCTCAGGGAAGTTGCGAGCAGCTGATTCTCGCTATCTGCTTCCTGTGTCCGTATGGCAGTTTGTTATGTGCACCACCTCTTGGCATTAGATCTTGGTTCTTTCTTTTATTTTTATCGCTTTTTCCTACGAGTGCAAATCCATCCGCATCCACATTGTTGGAATCACACGTTTCATGTCACAATATTTTGACTGAAGTTATGGAAACATTGGCAGTTGCAGGTAATCACGAGATATTGGTGGGTAATTTTATGGCCCTTTATTGGTGTTATAAAAGGATAGTTTTGTGTTTGTCAGTTGCAGGTAAGTTAAATATGCATCAAAGGAGTTGCAAAACCTATGCAGCGTTTATAAAATAAAGACACCGGTATGATAAAAAAAAGTGAATGTTTACATTCGAGCCGATTGCATTCTGAGCAGAAAGGGTCTTGGAGGTTCCGAACGCGGCCCACTTGTCCTGCTGGTCCTGGACACGTTGTCTGGACGAGCAAGAGGAGGAGTTCCGAACGCAGCATTATTTGTCACAACAGGAGTCGTGTTACTGCTGTCAGGCCGGGGAGCCCGGGCACGCGGGGGCAGCAAGACCATGGTCGCATCACTCCACTCTGACTCGGCGCGGTTGGCGCAGGGAGGGGGGGGGGGGGACCTTGCTTGTCGTTTCCCCTTCGGTTGCTGCCCTTGGTTCTCCCCTTGCTGTTCTGGTGCGATTGCGTGGGTGTGTATGTGTGTGCGTATTTTATATATATATATA